>CM076583.1:680857251-681149875 GCA_034641835.2 Pinus albicaulis
CCTGATTCATTCTTTTGCAAATTGTCCATCAAGCTTATACGTTCTTCTAGTCCTAGATCAGAAATAATCTTATCGAGCTTCGTCATTTTGTGGCTCTGCATGATACACATTAAACAATACATATTATTTAAACTTACATATAGTTCAAAAATAATTTTTTTGTAAAAAATTTACAAACAACTTGCCTTTTTTGCTTCTCTTGATGTGTTATCAGTATTTTTATTACTTGATCTCTTGTCAGTCATTTCTTTAACAATATCAAACCTGTATCATATCATTCAATAATATATTTTCAAATAAACTGTCAACTTCTAAATTTAAAAAAAAAAAAACTCAAAAAAATGGTGTGCCATTCATGGTGAACGCACCGACTTTGGTGCGTTCATGACTTTCCCACACACCGAAAAAATAGTATAATACACCGTATGGTGCTCTATGTCAACAAGAAGCCCCGGTGTGTTACATGTCAATAATCGCACCGGTTAACCATCATAAAAATAATAAAAATCGTCCAGTGTTAGTTTTTTTTAGCATAAATCGGTGATGTATTTTACATATGGCGCACAGTTACAAAAATATTATTTTTTCATGTTACTTATCCGGTGCTCTTGTAAAAAACAGAGCACTGGTGTGCTACCTTACATAGGGCACACCATAAAAAGTTTGTTTTTTTTTTTTTAATCATTCCAAGGCTGACATGGATTAGGATACGACTATGATAATCATCCTGTTAGTTGCATGTCTTAGGTCTATATTTAGCAATACAAACACTATAAATCTAAATTGAAAAGTCCTAATTCTGAACTACAAAAAGAAGAAGAGGAAAGGGGAGAAACAAAAAGAAAGTAAGGTTTGTATTTCTTAAAAGTTTTTTTTTTCAAAACTAAACGTTTTCGGTGCATCATAATGAAATAGCACACCGGCTGCATATTTTTTTAATTTCTTATGACAGTAATTTCACGGTGCGCTTTGATAACTAACCACCCCGGTGCACTCTATCAGACAGGGCGCACCGATTCTTTTCTTTTTTTTTACGCAAGGGCCGACATGGATTTGGATCCGTCTATGTAGGTCAACCCGTTCGTTGGATGTCTTAGGTTTATATTTAGCAATATAAACCCTATAAATATAAATTGAAAAGCCCTAATTCTGAAATCACAGCAAGTGGGAGAAGCCAGGGAAGAAACAAAATTAATGTAGGGTATGTTTGTAAAATGGTTTTTTTTTTCAAAACAGCACGTTGTGCGGTGCGCCATAATGTAATAATGCACCGGTGCCATATGTTACATATGGCGCACTGATAAAAACATAATTTGTTTCTTTAATTTTTTATCATTGTACTTGTGCGGTGCGCTTGTATAACAGATCGCACTGGTGCGCTATGTTACGAAGGGGGCACTGACGAAAAAAAATGTCTTTTTTTAAGATTGACGCAAGGGCCGACATGGATTGAGATTTGACTATGCAGATCCTCCCGTTCGTTGCATGTCTTAGGATTATATTTAGCAATACAAACCTTATAAATATAAATTGAAAAACCCTAATTCTGAAATCACAGCAAGTGGGAGAAGAAAGCGCAGAAACAAAAAATAATGTAATGTATGTTCGTAAAATGGTTTTTTTCCAAAACAACACGTTTTGTGGTGCTCCATAATGTAATAGTGCACCGGTGCCATATGTTAAAAATGGCACACTGATAAAAACATATTTTATTTTTTTATTTTTTATCATTGTACTTTAGCGGTGCGCTGGTATAACCAAGCGCACCGGTGCGCAACGTTACGCAGGGCGCCCCAGCGAAAAAAAATCTGTATTTTTTTTAAGATTGACACAAGGGCCAACATGGATTGGGATCCGACTATGCAAGTCGTCTTGTGGGTTGGATTTATTATGAGTACAGAAACCTTATAAATCTAAATTGAAAAGAAAGAGGGAGAAAAAATGGCAGAAAAAAAAAAGAATCTAGGGTTTTGTTTTTAAAAATTGATTTCTTTTTTAATTTTTGTTTCCGAAAACTGTAGAAAAGGTAAAAAATTGTAGAAACAAAAAGTTAAAAAAAAAATATTTATTTTGTATTTTACTTCATAAAAAACTAGAGAAAAAATAAAATAAAACAATAGATTTTGATTTCTTATTTCACTGCATAAAAAAAACTACAGAAAAAGTACAAAAAAACAATAAACTTTACTCACGTCGTTTAAAATTCTATGGTACAAGGTTTGAATTACCAGAGGTTTGGAATTCATATTGTCTGAATACTTATGTTCAAACGTATTTCCTTGCTCCATAGTGCTCTGGTGCTCTGTTTGCTCCAGATATGTATCTTGCAAATCTCTGGCTGAAATGTTTTGCAAAAATAGTGAAATAATGAAAAGTGTTTAGTATTTAAAGAAATGTTTTATGAAATTAGATTTTCAAAAATATTTTTCCGCCCAATTTTCAATTTACTGCATTTTTTTTTTCACTTAAAGAAAATAGGGTTGCGCTTTTTTTATTTTTATTTTTTTTATTGTGGTTATTCGTTTACAGGTGCGTCGTTTAATTGAACCGCACCGGTGCTACTTGTTACAAAAGTGCATCGGTGCGCAAAATAAAGAATTGGCCGGTGCGGTTAACTGAACAATACGCACCGGAATTACATTTCAATTTGTGCACCAAAGTTTATTGTTGTTTTGCTCAAATGCAGGAAGAAAATATCATATATTATATGAAATGGACAATTCTTCAAAATCCAGCTCGTTCCATAATATTTCTCAAATCCATCGCGGAGTTCTCCCTATCCATGTGGAGATGTAATATTTAATTCATATTTGTTTTATTTTTTCACTATCTAATTTAATTTATGTATTTTTTTAATCCATGTAGTCAATCATGCACAACTTAATTAAATTTATAATGTATACAAATTTGCAGGTTCATGCAGATTCATCATCGAGTTCAGATGCACAAAATTATATTCAAAGTACTGCTCCAAAACATCGAAAGTTCTTGTCAGGAGCTGCATACCACAAGACGCATTTGGTAGATGAAAATGGACAGTTGCTTCACCCTACCAATTGTAACAATATTGCATCTTCTAGCCACAATCCCGGGACAATGATGGTAATTATAATTATAATTGTTTGGTATATATATTGATTAATATGTACGTAATTATTTCAACGTCAAACCAATTTATAATCATGCAATATTGTCAACGTGGTTACAAATTGATATCATAATATTTTGTACTAATCATGTTCAATTTTTTTTTTTTAATTACTAGGATTCTAGTGATGATGAACGACCTACCTACCATCTTCCGTTGCACCCCACGACAATGTCAAATCAAGAGAAGATTGATTTAAGAGAAAAAATCGAAGAGGAACGATACCAAGAATGGTTGAATCAACCACCGATTCAATTCCCGCTACGTCCAGATTCACCAATTAGGAATGACTATAGCAATAGTAGTTCTTCACAAGATGGCAATGGAGACAATCAAATAGAGGTTGCTATGGATTATTACTTAAGGGATACGACTGCCATGGAGACAATGTTGTTAGATGCATTCCAAAATGATGATCAGCTAGGGGATGATGCTCATATCGCTGACACCTTTTTCGAAAGCCTTTAATTTGCTTCCACCACTCCTCTCTTTGGACCTGGCGGTTCGTCAAAGTCTACCCAGTTGGGGACAACGATGTTACTGTACAACTTGAAAGCAAAGTTTGGCTTGTTGAATGCATGTTTCTCGAAACTTTTGAGGTAAGTTACCATAAAGTACTTCCCTTATATATAAATTTGAAATATAATCAGTACACTGCAATGAACATTACAAATGTTAAATTTTATGAACGTTAATAATTATATCGACATTAATGTACATTTATTAATATAGTTTTCCATGATCACCAACTACAGGTTATTCAAAGATAAGGTTCTTCCGAGTGATAATGTCTTGCCCGGTAGCTGCGAAGAGGCAAAGAAATTGTTGAAAATGTTGGGTGTTGAGTACATATCATATCATGCATGTCCAAATGATTGTATTTTATATAGAGGAGAATATGTAGACAAAGAGATGTGTCTGAAATGTGGGCATGATAGGTATGATAAATCAAAAAATAAGGGTAAATCACGTATTGGTCCTCCTTTTAAGATATTGAGGCACATGCCTATAATCCCAAGGATTCAAAGGCTCTTTCGTTGCAAAGAATTAGCTATGTTGCAGGGATGGCATGCCTCACACAAAAGTGAGTTGGGAGTTATGCGAATCCCAACTAATTCAATAGCCATGAAGCATATACAGGATACATGGCCCAAAAAATTCAAGGATGAAGTAGGAATTCTACGATTCAGCATAGCCATGGATGACGTCAACCCATATTCCCTCCAGAACACCAAATATTCTATTTTCCCTGTAGTAGTGATCAATAAAAATATCCCCCCATGGTTTTCCGTGAAGAATGAACATCTTATGTTGGCTCTCATAGTCCCTAGTAGAAGACAAGTGAAGAATATGGATGTCTACTTACAACCACTGGTAGATGAATTGAAGGAATTATGGGATGGGATAAATGTATACGATGTATCAAGACCCATCGCAGCAGAGAGGAGGTTTATGTTGTATGGCATATGTGCTTACACGACACATGATTATCCAGGCTTAGGAGTTTGCTCTGGTAAATTTCATGTTTAATTTATTGATTTGTTTATATATAATGTAACAATATTCTTTCACATATTAGTTATTTAATTCGTTGTAATATTATTTGTTCTGATCTTCATAATAGTCTTTAACGTTCCATGCATATTAATTAATGTATACAAATATAATCTCGCAGGTCTTGTAACAAAAGGGTATTTTGGATGTATATGTTGTGGACCTTCTTTGAAAGCTATATGGTCCAAGGATCTACGAAAGCCAGTGTATGATTGCTCCAGGATATTCCTACGAGAACAACACCCTTACAGAATAGCAGCATCTGTTTTCAATGGTAAACGAGAAAGAACCCAAAGGCCTATAATAATGACACCAATTGAATGGCTTAGAGCATATGAGAGAGAGAAGGAGAAGGAGTTCACAGAAATGTTCGATTCAAATGGGGATCCTAAGTTCGATGATCCAGATTTCTTCAACACCTATGTTGAGAAATCACCCATTGGTATGAAAAGGAAATATATCTTTTATGAACTCCCATATTGGGAGCATCTTAAGATTGCCCACTTATTAGATCCCATGCATATATTTAAAAATGTTCCATCTTCTTTATGGAGGCACATATCATCAAAAAAAAGTGACACATTGGCGGTTAGGAAAGATCTTATTACTTCAAAAACTAAAAATAAATATTGGCCAAGACGATTATAAAGTATGGGATCAGAGGCATGAGTTGGTCCCTCTTATTCATGGTTTTTCAAAGAAGGTGATGTCCCATGGATTTTAAAAATATATGATATATCTTTGGCAAAGGAAGTTATAATGGATGTGACGGTGCCAACTTCATATGGGTCTTCACTACGGCACTGCTTCACCGTGGATGACCATTTTTCGAGGTTGAAATCACATGACCATTTGAATCTTCTAAGAGTATGTATAATTTCAAAAGCATGAATTTATTATTTTTATATTAATAAATTTTATCCCATGCTCCAGTGATCATAAAACACAATTAATTGTGTATATCATTGCACGTTTTTATAACTTTACAGTGTCATTATCCTTTGTTTGTGTGTGGATGTGTGAAACATGAATTCCCTCAAGACCTAGGACATTCCATATCTAAATTATCTACATTTGTACGTTGGATCACGTCATAGGAGATTCATGTGGCTAGCATTCTATGGTGGCGTCAAGAGATAGTTGAGATTGTTTTTATGTTTGAGAAGGAACTGTCGACGAGTTTCATGGACTTACAGTTTCATCTTCTAATCCACCTGGTAGATGAGGTTGAATTAGTTGGGGTTGTTTCTTGTCGTTGGATGTTGTTCTTAGAGAGGTACAAGAAAAAATTGAAAGGTTTTGTTCGACAAAGGGAAAAACCCGAGGGGTCTATGGCAGAGGGGTACATATCGTATGAGTCTTTCTACTATAATAGTGAGTACATCAAGAAAATCGACAACAGACTAGGTGCAATGATTTGGAGCAATGAATTGGATGAAGACAAAAGAGAAGGAGAGTTGCTCCAAACAAGTGGAAAAAAGCACTTGATAAAGAGTAAGCAACTTATAATTTTTCAAATTTACAAAAATTAATTAATTATATTCATGTTGAACTTCAATATAATGTATATTTTGATCTCTAAGTGCTATATAATGTTGGTTTGATTTCATCAGCGAATGCAGAAATTGAAGTAATCAATAAATTCATTCTTTACAATTATGAAGCGACACAACCGTGGGTCGCATTGTATGAACAAAAAAGAATGAAATGGGATAGTTACAGGAAATAATTTAGACGGTTGAATGGTAGAAGCATGCCTTATCCCGATCATTTAAAGGATAATATGCCAAAAATATGCCCCAACAGTTGGGTTGCTGACCAAGTCAGAGAGAAATATGGTGCTACCGGTCGTTACCCGCCTGCTGAAGAGGATGCGCTAAACATAGGGATTGGCTATAGCAACTCGATAATAATTTATATGTAAATTTGAAACTTATATTAAGACATCTACATTTCATATTTTAACTGTTGGATTATTATTTATAAGACACATGACACTTATATGATTTTTTAAACTTTTTTATAATAGGTGCATTTGTTCCCATCTATGCAGGCATATGGACACCATTTTTGCACAGAAAATGCCGATGCTGGAAACATCACACAAGATTGTGGAGTGGAAGTCTAGTTCGATCAATCTAGTCAATCTAGCCACCGTGATCAACAACTAGTAAGAGGGACGTTAGGTTATGTTGGAAAGATACAAGAGATCATTGAAGTGGATTTTTCTTCTTTCCAATGTGTTATTTTTAGGTGCAAGTGGTGGGACACCTTTGATCGGAATAATGTAAAGGAAGATCGTGATAGTAGGCTGATATGTATCAACTATAGAAAGATGTGTGATGAAGCTAAGGAGCCCTATGCTTTCCCTAAACATTGTAACCAGGTGTTTTTCTACCCAGATGTGTTGGATATGGATTGGTGGTTCGTATTGACACACGACCCTAGATCAAAACATATTTTTGAGAACAATAGTGTTATCATGCCATACGAGCTAGAAGATAATAAGGGTGATCATGAGAACCGAGAGTGATATGGTACAATATGTGTTATTTCATCAATATTTATACTTTTTAAGATGAGTTTTTCAAAATATTAATGTAATATATATTAATTTGAATTAATTGGTAAGTTGCATTGTGTTAATGTTAAAATCAATAATTCACTTGATAATTTGGTATTATGTACTTGATCTCAAAAACAATGGCGTAATGTATAAATTAATTCTTTTTTTGTATCTAAGATCATAATAAAATAATGATAATTCTAATTAAGTACAAGAATTTATTTGCATTATTTTCTAAATTTCCTTATGTTACAATAAATCATATTATTCTATATTTATTATTTTACAATTATTTAAAATTTACAAATTTACAAATTTAAAAATTTTAATAAATTCATTTCACATTAATACAATTAAAATTTTACAAATATTTTACATACAATTAGAATTAGAATTACAATTATTAGAATTACAATTACAATTACAATTTTAGAAATTTACATATATATCAAAACAATTACAATTTTAGAATTTTAAATACAATTACAAATACAAATATTACAAATTTACAATATCATGATCATTTGGTATTTATAAATTAATTAATAAACATAAAATTCATGACAAGCATCGTACAAACATCATATTTGACTAAAAAACACATTCAGAATCGCTTACTTCATCACCGTGATCATGATCATCTAACTAAACACAATTAACATTATATATTAACATCATCAGTACAACACAAACATCAAATATACATCTCATGATATCACATACACATCTATCTACAAGCTGCACATTAAATGAAAATATCTAACATGACCTAACAACATACACATAATGATGATCACCAACATGTAAATTAAGTACAACTGCAAAATGAACATAAAATACATGGACCATATCATATATATATATATATATATATATATATATATATAACTTAATAATGGTAAAAATATACAACTGTAATATAAATGTCATGAATCAGTCGATGATCGAGTCTCATCTCCATGATGACTGTTGGTAGATGCTACTGGAGGATTTGCATCAAAATCTGGCGCAACGCGAGGCTGTGAACGATCATGAGATGTAGATGGTATGTTGCGCCTCACAGACTGTCCATCATGTGCTGCGGCTCGCTCATAACGTGCAAAATTCCTCGTCAGTCGCTTAAAGGCTGTCATAACTCCTACGACATGCTGCATCAGGCTGTACATGTGATGTGGCATGCCTCTCCAGATCTGTAAGAGCCTTTCATCGGCCTCTATATCTGTGAAATCAGTGGGGCAGATGCCTGCCTCAAAAAACAATGCAATGAGTTGGTCGCCCAACTCCATCCTGTATCTAGCATCGCTCATACGTCGACTGCGGGTCGGCGCACCAGTAGGAGCAGGTCTCTGATCATCTGCACTAGCCTCGTGCTGATCCTCGGCATCAAGATCATTAAGATCCACAACTAGATCAGGTGGTGCTGGCGACATCTCCTCACCATCATAAGAGCCAATGTCTGCAAAATATATACAAGTACACAACAATAATTAGACAATTTCATTACACAATTTAATAAAAACAAGTTAAAGAAAATGTTAGAATAAATTTAAATAAAACAGTAATATTACCTCTATCATCTGGCAGCTCATCATCTCTGAAGAGGATGTTGGCACACCCTCGCCAATCCAACCCTGCATAAGGACAGGGGAACATAATGAAGGGATGCTCAAAAACACTGGCTAGCAACCCCAATGCATCATCTGATATCCTCGTTGGAAACAGAGTCTCCTCCCTCTTGGGCATCATCTTCCCCCACATATGCATACGTGCCTTAGTCGTCGGCCTACGATGATGCCGAAGAAAAGAAGGCCTCGTCTCTGGAAACCTTTCAAAAAATAAACAAAAAAGCTCTGAAGAAAAAGGGAAGTTGACCGTCCCTTGTGCATGAGCATGACATCTATCTAATGTTGTATAGAACTGTCGTAAAAAAATGGTAGACCACCTGACAAGTCATCGCTGTTGTAGTAAAGAATAAAAATAATATAAAAGCTCGCAACTAATGAATTGCCCGTCACTGGTGTTGTGTGAAATGGTCAAAATGATAAGTGAGAGACACTGGACCTCCTCACCACCAAATGCACCAATACGCAACTGTCGTCTAGAGACCTGAAAATCTGAAGGAGACAATATGTTTGCTCTAATGTATCTCTGGGAGTAAAATGACTGACTCCCTACCACACAGCCAGCTGGAACCTCGGGGAATGAGGGAAAATACACCCCTCTCCTCGAAAGCCCTATAATAAAATAAACATCCTCCTTAGTGGGCGTGTACCACTGGTCGATACCAACTCGGAAAGCCTGTCGCTAGGCATTCCACCTTCGGATAAGATGTCTCAAAAGACCACTATGGGACTTTAGGGATGTAGCCTCCTCATAGAACTTGAGGAGGCTTACCTGCCTTAGGAGCCCCTGTGTCGCTGTTGTAATAGGGCGAGGGTATGCATCTCTCTCCCTCTCTCTTGCCTCCCACAGGCGAACCATGTTATATTGCTCTGCCTATTGTTGTTGTTGTTGCTCCTCTTCTCTCCTTTCACGTCTCTGAATGATTGACATATTAAACACAATTTTTTAATTAAATGACACATGTATTTACAAATATACATGTATAAATATTTTTTGAAAAATAAATAAAATAAGAGACGGTGCGCCGAAAACACAGTCATGCACCGGTAACGGTGCGTCACTACCCAGAGGCACACCGTCTACGGTGCACATAATGATATAGAAAGCACCAAGAGCGGTGCTCCAAAAAATATTTTTAGCGCAAAGTTCATTAAGTGCGGTGTTAGGAGGCCGGTGCGCTGACTTCACTATATGCCTTGAGGCTTATATCTAATTCAGCACACCGCCCTCCTTCCACCGTACATAGTGGTATTGTGCAGCCAAGTATCGTAGCGCACTGCTCTTTGTCGTAAAAATTACAATTACATGGTGTGCCTTCAGAATCTGTCCCAAAACCGGTGCAGATACACTTAGCACCGGTTTACCAACCCGAACCATTGACAATGTCGATTGGCAGTTCCAGTGTGCTAAAAAACTTACGTGCCCCAGGGTGGATAAGTTCGTCAACACACCGGGTGGCCGGGAATCAACATTATCAACGGTGCGGCCTGGTAAATGACTGCACCACACTTTTTAAAAATTTTAAAATTACATCGTGCCCCTCACGGTACTGCCCCGGAACCGGTGTGGATGCCTTCAGCACCGTGTGCGATGCTGCCTGTAAATTTACATGTAGCACCGCAACAGGTGCGAGCCGAACGGCTCGAGCGCACTGCGCGTCAATTTTTATTTTTATTTTTTTAATGGTTAATTTTAAGGTTTTTTCAAATTCTAATCCGCTAAAAGGTTTAATTATGGAAAAACTAGAAAAATACCTGTACATTTACCCGTCGAGGAGGCATATTGGTTGTACAATTTCAAAAAGAAAATTTGTCCACTATTTTATAAAATTCAAGCTGGAGATTGGTGGCAATGTACAGTAGCAGTGCATGCAATAAGTGCAATGGGAGCACGGATGTCAGTGCGTCTCAAGCAAGAATAACTTGCACCGGTGCTTGAGAGTTCTGTAGCACTGAAAAAAGTGAAAAATGCGATTTTTTGGTCATAATTTTTCTTTTATTTAACCATGTTCTGGTGCGCCAGGTTTTTACTGGAGTACCAGTGTGTTGTATTAATGCCGCACTAGGCTCTTTCTATTTTCTCGCGCTTTTACGAAGCACCGGGGCAGCGTAACTATCACGCACCGGTGAGCTACAGTAACACGACGCACCGGTAACGACGTCCGGTGAACCAATCATTATTGCATTTTTTTGGCCGTAATTTTTTTATTTAACCCTATTCCAGTGCGCGGGATTTTTACAGCAGTACCAGTGCGTTTCCTGTATGCCGCGCCGGGCTCTTTCTATTTCACGCGCTTTAAGGAGCCACCAGGGCGACGTATTTTAATGCACCGGTGCTCTACAGTAATATGACGCACTGGTAATAGTGTCTGGTGAGCCAATGATTTCTACGTTTTTTTGGCTGTAATTTTTTTTATTTAACTGTATTTCGGTGTGCAGGATGTTTTCTGGAGTATCGGTGTGTTGTATGTATGCCGCACCGGGCTCTTTATGTTTTCGCATGCTTTTAGGAGCCACCGGGGCGGAGTATTTTTAAAGCATTGGTGCTTTACATTATCATGACACATTGGTAACAGTGTCTGGTGAACCAATGATTTCTGCGGTTTCTTGGCCATAATTTTTTTGTTATTTAACCCTATTCCAATGCGCGACTTTTATGGGGACCTTAATGCGTTTCCATCATTTTGCCCCGAGAATTTTATGTTTTGCTTGCTTTTATGACGCACCAGGGTGTGGCGATGTGATGCATCAGGGCTGTACAGTAACATGATGCACTGGTAACGGTGCCCAGTGAACCAATGATTTTTGTGGTTTTTTGGCCGTAATTTTGTTTGTTTTAATCCCTTTTCTGGTGCGCGGAATTTATGGGGATCTCAATGCATTTCAGTCATTCGTAACTGGGTCGTTTATGTTCCGTGTGCTTTTTATGAGGCACCGAGGCTGACGATATGACACTCACCCATGCGGTTGCTGGATTAAAAGCACCGGGAGGGTGTGTACGGAGCGCACTGTTTCTAGTGTGCCAATGTTTTATGTAGTTTTTTTCCTGTAATTTTTTTTATTTAACCATCCACCGGTGGGCGCATTTTTCTGGGTGCCCTGATGTGTTTCATTTATTCCACACTGGGCGGTATTTGTGCAGTTGACATGTAAAGCACCGGTGCTCTACAAAAATAAAACACACCAGGCCAGTGTGTACGGAGCGCACAGTGTCTGGTGTGCCAATTTTTGTAATGCATCGGTGCTGTCATATTGAATGCACTGGTGCATTTTAGGTTGATAAGAGCACCAGATGAAATATATCCGCAAAAGCCTCCGCCTGCCAACCTCCTCTAGGATCCTCCGCTAGAAACAGACGTCTGGGGTATTTTTCTGTGGGGTTCCTAAAAAACATCCGCTAGAGGGTCTTTTCTGGTAAGAAACCTGATGTCTCATATTTTAAATTTTTTGGCTCATTTGTTTATCTGCATGTGACCAAAGATGCCAAGAAGAAGCTCAAACCAAAAACTGAGATTGGGATATTTGTGGGGTACTGATACTCCCCACAACTATCGGGTGTATTTTCCAAACAACAGGATGACTATTGTGAGACGGGATATAAAATTTGATGAAGAGAAATCCATGTGGTTGTCTCTTGAGAGGGAGTTGGATTTGCATGCAGATGAGGAACTCTTGGTTCCAATGAATGAACCTCAATATGAGGAGCAACCACATGCGAAGGATCATGGAGGTGCATAAAACACTCATGCAGATCCATCCACCAAAAATGGTAGAAAGCGGACCACGGAAGCTGATATATTGAGACTTGATGCTGTAGAGAATGTAGGAGCACTACTTCACTATGCAAACAAAGACAATCTCCAGACATGTTTACTAGATACATGGATCTTGTGAGCAAGTGTATTGTGACAGAACCATCCTCCTTTGAGGAAGCAGTGCAACAACCAATTTGGGTTGATGCTATGGTTGAGGAGTATGACTCCGTCGTCAATAATAGTGCATGGGAATTTGTCCCAAGACCAGTCAAAAAATCAGTGGTTAGATCTAGATATATCTATAAGGTGAAGTAAGGGGCAGATGGGAGTGTGGAGAAGTACAAGTCCAGATTTTTGGCCCTCGGATACTAACAAGTTGAGGGGATTGACTATGAGGATAATTTCACACCGGTTGCGAGATACTCATTTATTAGATCTATCCTTGCACTCTCAGCGCAGATGGGGTGGAAAATACATCATATGGATGTGAAAACTGCGTTTCTCAATGGATTTATTGAGTAGGAAGTGTACATAGAGAATCCAAAAGGTTTTGAGATATTTGACAGTGATTCGCATGTGTGCCGACTCAAGAGAGAATTGTATGGGCTGAAGCAAGCACCTCGTGCTTGGTACACTCTGTAGAAATTATATAAAATATGGATGTATATATCCGGTCTCTCCTGATCTAACAATATTTTTCTTCTTGCTAAATACAGAATCCTTCCACTATAATTCTTGCGGAAATTTAATCAACAATTGCAAAACATATGAAGCAATAAAAATACACATAACACAGTTTCTTAACTAGAAAGCCTAAAGCTGAAAACCCAAACTATCATATTATGTATCATGGAGATCATGTAACAATATCATACAAAGCTTAGTACATCAAGCTCTCAGTACAAAACAATCGTCACACACTAATCAAGAAAAATCTGCAAATCCATGCACCGATATTTGTCATCCTACTAGCCTACCTCCACTGCGCAATCCAAGCTGATTACAAAGACCAATTCGACGTAATCCCACTCTCCTTGAATATTTTATTATCATTGGCAACTCCAATGTATATATATATTCAATTCATGCATCACTATTAGTCACAATGGATAGTCCATCTTTCCCTTTCACCTATCTCTCCACTTGGTCTCCACTGGAATTGACATGCATTGTAGTTAACTGTTGTATTGTTCAGTTGATTAATGAGTTATTATTTGTGAATTAATTAACTAATTAATTGATTCCACTCTCACTAGTGTATCATTCAGTTAGACTAGATACACCTAGCTCAACTGAGTCTAATTGAGTTAAACTGAATACAACTCCATGAACTAATCTTCCAACTATGTCATAACTTTTCCACTTCAGTTCTAACTGAGTCCTCCATGCATGAACTCCAGTAAACCCTTAGGAATTGCGTAATTCCTTCAACCCACTGATTTGACAAATCTGTTCACTGAAATAAAGTGCTCCAAGAGAATAAGTTGTTATTTATTGTCGGATTATTATTAAGAGCTAATAATAACCGACATGCATCTATTTTTAGATCAGCGATCTATAAATAGACTTCGCCCAATATTCTAAAAATAGAATCTCATCTATTTTTCACATTTGACCAACCATCTACAAATAGCCTCTTGCTACATATAAAATATGCTCACCATGTCTAAAAATAGACATACACCTAAAAATAGCCTGTGTGGGCCCCACCTAGTTTAGGTGATTATTTTCCAACTAGGATCAAGGATGATGTTTCAGGATGCCTCCTTCACTGTTTCTTGTTGCAATCTTCAACACACTCAGATTGAAAACTATTTCACTAGGTTGGGCTTCACCAAAAGTGAAGAAAATGCGAACCTGTACCAGATTGTGGTTGATGGTAAGCTCTTGATTATCGTACTTTATGTTGATGATATAATTTTGACAGGTGATGAGCAGCTGATAAATTTTTGCAATGATGATCTTGCAAGGGAGTTCAAAATGAGGGACATGGGACTCCTTCACTATTTTCTTGGTTTGGAAATATGGCAGTGGGATGGTGAGCTATTTGTTTCAAAGGAAAGTATGCTAAATAGATTTTCGGTAAGTTTCACATGGAGATCTGTAAACCCATGGAGACTCCTCTTCCAGAAAATTGGAGGAAAGAGGATTCTACTTCAGGAGAAATAGTGGATGCTACTATCTATAGGAAGCTATTGGGTTCACTAATGTACTTGGTGAACACTAGACCAGACATTTGCTACGCAGTTAACTAGCTGAGTCAAGCTATGGTTAAGCCGACCAAGCTCTTTTGAAAGGTGGGGAAGCATGTCTTGAGATATCTCAGGGGAACTATAGATTATGTATTATGGTACAGACAGACAGTGGGAGTGAAGCTTCTACACTTCACAGATGCAGATTGGGTAGCTATTCCATCAGATAGAAATAACACATCAGGAGGGATCTTCAGCATAGGATCGACAACAGTTTCTTGGTACAGCAGGAAGTAGCGATCCATGGCACTCAGTTCAGCTGAGGCAGAGTACATGGCAGCAAGTTAGGCTGCATGTGAGACCATATGGATGAGAAAGATCCTGGTTCATTTGTTTGGTTCTTAGATGGATTCGACGGTGATACATTTTGATAACCAAAGTTGCATTAAACTCTCAGTTAATCCGGTACTCCATGATAGGTCCAGGCACATAGATATCTGGTACCACCATCTTAGAGATTGTGTTTAGAGATGCATTATGTTACTTCAGTACATTCCCATGGAAGATCGAGATGCAGATATTCTAACGAGGGTGCTCGCCAAGAGAAAATTCGAATACAATAGAGATAGGATCGGGGTGGCAGATAATGCCTTTCTTTTTAAGAGGGAGTGTTGAAAAGTCAAAAAGAAATGTGTGTCTAATTTAATTTTCCCTTAATTAAATTGGACAATAAAATGTAATCTGATCTCATAATCAGTTGTAATAGTTAACTGAGTGTGATAAAATCATTTAGCTCATGAATTTCGAGTTGAGGGTAGTTAGTGAGGCATGCAGACTGATTCTATTAGTTATGGAGTTCGAATTGCAGTTGGTGCGTTAGTTTAATGCATGAGAAATCAGTTAAATCAATTTATTGGGTTAAATTCAGTTGGATTAGTTGTAACTATGTGTTGCACTAGTGAGAGATCAAGTGAATTAAATCAGATTTAATTTAGATGCATTGATCTTCCATGCAACTAATGATTTACTATTAATAGTTGCATGCATGTTAGTTCCAGTGGAGACCCAATTGACACAAAGGTTAAAGGGATGTTAACTATCAGTTGTATCATTATTAGGTTGCTCGCATGCAGCCAAATATCCATTGGATTTCCCATTATCATTGCGCAAGAAAGGAAGGTTGAAATTCCTAAAGAATAGGGATTGCATTCCACATGAATTCTGCAAGCAAGGCAGGATGATAAGAGGCTGAGAATTGGTCGATTTTGTACGGGTCAGTGTGAGACAGTTGTGAGAGTGTAAAAGACTCTTGTGAGAAGAGTGACTTGTAATTGTTTCATGATTCTATGGTGAATATACAATAGATGATAGAGCCGTTTTGAGCACCAATATTTCCCCGAGAAAATATTTGTGTTATGGTTTGATTTGATTCTTTCTTTACTTGTTGTGATTCGAGATCGTGTTTGTTTTACACAATTGATTTGTAGAAGGATTTTGTATCGTTCTTTAGTACATTTCTCGATCGAATTGAATCTATTGATATGCATATATTTGTCTAATTTCTACACTTTGTTTCTCATTCCCCCAAATTGTTTGTATACAAAAATTACATTACACGGCTAGAAGATACCATTAGTTTGAATTTTCCCTTGTGTAAGATGGGCTACCGAGTAGATATAAGCTTGGAAAGGTCCTCTACACTCCTTCCCAACCTTCCACAATTTCCCCCCACCTTTAGATCGCTTTTAGAGTCCTCAGAGTTCTTTTAGATGCAATCTTGTATCACTTCACAGAATTGATCATAATTTGGCTAGAATTTCCTCTTAAGAATATTTTTCATTTTCCTCACTTAGAAATGTCCCATAAGCCTTGGAATCCAATTAGAAGAAACTAGACACCCTTTTTATACCATCTTCTCATAATCATAGTTTTAAATATGCAATGAAGGTTTACTGTTTTTATCATGAGTTAAGTAGCATAGAAATAGTTTTCCTTGATCTCCTTTGAGAATTTGATGGTTTTTGTAAATAGATTAGAGTTTAATTTGAATTTTGTAGCATAGATTTTATTTCTTGAATTTGATTCCATCCAACTGGTCTAGGTTTACATTCCTGTCATTTAAATTTTTCAAAACATAATTAGGGTTTTTTTTTTTGACGAAAATAAATTAGTGTTTCCTTGATGCAGTAGGAAAATTAAAGTTTCAAATGTTTCTTTCTTATAAGTTTAATTTCAGTAGTTTCCTTCCTTAGAATTCTGAAAAATGGCCTCTAAAAATTTCAGTTTAATCCGTTGCTTTAGAGCAACCTAGGTAGAAATCTTGTTTACTGTGCATATATCACAGTCACCTCTTAAGTTTGTACGAAATCTGGATTGATAAATTTAAGTTGGTATCCTTGAGATTTGCAACATCCTTCTTGTAATACCAAGACTCATCAATTACTCATATACGAATTATAAGAAAAACATAAGAAAATACATTTAATTAGACAATTAAACTCAATTAAGGAACCAACTCCCTCGGTAAATGAAAGACCCCTAGGATTTGGCTTGGAGGTAAGATGCTCCCGAATCATACTTCCAATGAAAAAAAGATTCATGATCTCCTAATCATGAGTTTCTTTGTTGAAGTCCTATTAGATCCCAAAATTTAGTTTGTAGCTACCTCTCTCCTCTGATTATTCATTGATATTGTTTTGTTGGTTCCAACTCTCCAAGATCCCACAGTTTATGTTGTTGTTTCCCATTTTCTTTGTTGATTCAAAGTATTTTAGTCAACTCCACATCCTTGTTGGCTATCCTACTTTTTATGATGTACTTTATCCTGTATGTATTCCTCATTGACATCCACAATCAATCAATCTCATCAAAAACCTCTATCTTTAGATGAAATTCAATGATGTTATCCATAGGTTGTTACATATCCTCCTGTGGTATAAGATTTATAAGAGTATTATTAAATTATGGTTTACATACTCCCTTTTCAACCTGTTGGTCATACTTTGCAGTCCTCTCCCTATTGTCACTAAAGACAAATTCCTCTTCTTATAGTTTTGATTTTGCATGTTGAATATGAAATATATGACTTATTATACTTTCCTACAAAAAATTCAAATCTTCATACAATTCAATAAAATGATTTTGAATTGTACTTGTATCCTCATCACTTGGATTTTATGCAACCACTCCTCCAAAATATCCATTTCTTCTTCATCTATGCCTCCTTCCTTTGGCATGAGAATTTCACTTGGAATTCCGATGGTTGTAATTTCCTCGATCACGTCTTCATGAAGTGTTTCTTCATCTTCTACTTTAATAATCTCCATGAGATGATGTTGTTTCACCTTCCTTTAGAAAAAAGTTTAAAGTATGGTTTAATTCAAAAATTTCTTTGTCAAATCCATCATCTTCAAGTTCAATAAACACATACTCATTTAAAAATATGTTCATTTCAACCATTTCTTCTAGAAATTCCATTTCTTCATAAAGTTGCACAAGAACATCATCTGATTGCTGGTCATCACCCGTAAAACCTGCAATCTAACGTTTCATATTCAAACATAAGGCTCCTCATTTGATGCTTCAACCACCACATGTTCATGTTGATCCAAACCAGTCCCATAGTTCATCTGAATGTTAATAAATGTCCCCTTGACATCTCTAGCTTTCTCTTCATTAAGGAATACACATTCCCCAAAAACATTCATTTTATACTTAGCCGCTCTGAGTTATTCCTTCAAAATTGGGCATAATAGATAGTCGGAGAGCAAGGTATCCCATCTTAGAATGGTCAAACAAATTAAATTTTGGCATGGGAATGAAGATTAGTTTATGTAGTTCGCATGTGTTTTGCATAGATAGAAGTGGCGATGCCATGCAACTCCCCCCACCCCTCCAACATCCCATTAACCAACACCTTGATCTAAGGGCACAAGTATATTAGAAATATTATTCTTATAAAATTTTAGGAATTATTAATTTTATAAAATTTTAATGAGATAACTTTTATTAGAATTTTTTCCACTAAAAAAATCGGACTTTTTATAAACAAAGTCACAAAAATTTACATAGTATATGCCATAGCATTCCATATGATATCATCAATGTAAGGGAGGGCCGTTACCATCGGTAACATTCAACTGAGGTTCAATGAAGGAAACAGAACATAAGGCAAGGCTTCACAAGTGGTTCTCGAAAGAGGAAAAGACACATGGCAGCCCCATGTGATCAGCAAAAGCAGCAAAAAAAATCCATCATAAAATTTGCATCCTTACCACGTATACTGGGCCTCATGTAGAGAAACACCTAGACAAAGAAAACAAAGGACCTTTTCGAAGAGAAAACAACCCCATAAATATGTCATAAATATGTAGGAAAGTATAATTCAGAAAAAGAATTCAATTCTATCATATATAATTATAGATTTAGGTTCTCGTTTAATAGTTTAGAACTGTGAAACTGTACAAAAAACCTCCAGGAGATATAACATGACTCGAAAAAAGTAAAGAAGAAAACAACATAAAAATATATGACCAGTAGGGTTTGGTGTTTGACGCACAAACAACCAGCCCCTCCTTCTCCTCTATAGACCACGCACTCGAAGTAAGTTGTAAATTGACTTTAGATAATAGGTCAAATTCCTGATTCTATTCCCTATAGATATGGCATAAAGAAATCAAATTGAAATGAGTTTTAAGAGCTTGTATTTCTTCAAGAATAGGAATTAATAAAAAGTGCAGACATCTCCGAGAGTTGTTAACCCAGTTTATGACATTCTAAGAACCCCCAAAAATTTGAATCGAATCGATGCCCAAGTGGATCAGTTGGCATAGAAGGAGTTTTAAAGTCTTTAGCTCCGTAAAATTGTTTGATCCTTACCCAAGACCAGCCGTCGCAGAGAAATAATTATGTTGATTTTTATGAATGATCATCCCAGCTCCACTTGAGCCCTGGGCCACGTGCCTTCGAAATATACCCATGGAAGGGAGTGATCAATGACGTCCAGGACAATCCTCCGCTGATTGTAAAGAGTGATCACAGGAGGAAGCCTGGAAAAAATGGCCGCATAGTTAGCAGAAATAGAATCCATGTTAGGAGAAATCTCTTTAAAAATAAATTTATTCCAGGCAATCTAGATACCCCAGAAAACAATGAGAGGGATATTCTAAAGAGTCGGGACTGTGATTTCTTCCCACCATCTGTTCCATGCATCCCCACACTATTTCCCTCTCCAGGACAGACTAGTCGTGCAAAGAGAAATCGTTTTCTCCCAGACATCTTTAGTGAAAGGACATTAGAGGAATAAGTGATCAGTGGATTCAGACTCTTTCTTACATAGAACACATATACCCAGACCAAACTGAAATCTCTTTTGAAGAGTGTCCAAAGTGGGAACCTTATTTATGAGTATACACCAAAAGAAACGTTTTGATTTTGGTTAACCACTTAGTTTCCATAGAGGCTTATATCACCACTCTTCCTGACCTTGGTCCATTAGGTGAGCATAGCCAAATTTTGGAGTGTATTTGTCAAATTTTGAGAGGAACCAACGTAGGGAGTCCTATGATTCTCTGATGCAAGCCCCCGATCGCTCCAATTCCATAATATATCCCTGCCATTCCTGTTTCCATCGATCCTCAATCCCCATCATATTGACCTCCCTCCATGCGTGAGTCCACATCAAAGTATGTTCCAGATCATTGATCTGGTTCAATTTTTTTATACCCCGGGCATTGAGATCCACATGAAGAGCTTCAGATGGGGAGAATCTATTGTTGCATCCAACCCCTGGGTCCAAAACAATACGACATCTTTCCGCATTCACTATTTTCCAAGCCAGGCCTTTCTCCATGAGGCCAAGAGCCAAGAGGGTTGCCTTTCAAATAGAAGAAAGTTGGTAGTCTAATTTCTCCAGTAATTGAATCTAGTCATCGATTGGTACAGGATCAATATATTTCCTTTTCACCACTGAGGTCCAGAGATTTGAGGCAGTGAGGAGTCTCCATCCCGATTTGGGAACTAGAGAGGTGGAACACATACAGATGTTTTTTATACCCCAACCACCCCACTCTTTGGGATTAGCAATCTTATCCCAGGCCACCCATGGAATAATGATTTTGGAATTTTTACTGGACGAGAAAAAGTTGTTGCAGGTACTCCTAATTTTTTTTAGGATGGCAATTGGGACACAAGCAAGAGAAATCCAATACACCAGAATTTCCATGAGAACCGATTTTATAAGGACTAGCCTGCCCACTCTAGAGAGCGACTTGTGGCTCCACATGTTTATTCGATTTTCAATCTTTGAGACCATCCACCACCAAACCTATTTCTGGTAGGAGTCTGATTTGAGTGAGAAACCAAGATATCTAATACTTGAACCAAATGGATATTGGATAAAAGGGAGGATATTCAAAACCCTAGCCAGATCAGCCTCATGTATGCCCTCATGAGTGAGGGTGGATTTTTTGAAAATGATGATCATTCCCAAAGAATGCTTCAGACTATGGATCTCCCACATCTTCCCATTGCAAAAAATCAAAATATCATCCAAAAAAAGAAGATGACAAATAGACATATTGGTCACCACCTCGACCCCATCAAAATCCCCATTCCTCTTAGCCTGGTGTATTAGTTGACTGAGGCCTTCAAAAGCCAAAATAAAAAGGAGTGGTGATAGAGGACATCCCTATCTTAGCCCATGATTATTGAGAAAAAAGGGGGATGCCACTCCATTGATTAGCACAACAAAAGACACATTTCAGATACATCCCATGATCTAGTTGATAAGGTCAATGTGGAACCCCAGATGAGTAAGGAGTCTCAGATACAACCAATTGATCCAATCATAGGCTTTTGATAGGTCAATCTTAAAAATCATACATTTTTTATTTGAGAGTTTCACACTATGGAGAGTTTCTTGAGCCACACTAATAGCTTCATGAATCTTCTTTCCATCCAGGAAACAAAATTGTTCTTTAGATATAGATTTTGATAAAATGGGCTTCAGCTTGTTAGCAATCATTTTGGAAATAACTATATATATACAATTACATAGCAAAATAGGTCTGAAATCATTAAAAGAGGAAGGAGAGTCTTGTTTTGGGATGAGAGCCAGGAACGTTGTTTTCAACGCATCATGAGTAAAACCACTGACTCTTGATTCTTCGACCACGTTTGTGATGGTATCCTCCATCAGGTCAAAAAAGTGCTGAAAGGATTCAACCATCCAGTCATCAAGACCGGGATTTTGTCTTTTTGCATGGACTTTATGATATGCTCCACTTCCTTTTTCTCCACCGGTGCCATAAGAAGAACATTTTCCTCTGTGTCCACATACCTAGGAAAAAGTTGGGCTAGCTGAATTATTTCCCTGATCGTGTCCCCACCCCCTGGTACATGTAGATATTTTTTAAATAATTTTTCCCTAAGCGGGCGAGGTCTTCAAAATACTTTTCCTTTTCTCCCTCAAGAGTGTCAAGTTACCATATGGTATTTGAATTCTTCCTGCCCTTTGCATAGTTGTGGAAACAAATTGTATTTTCGTTGCCCACTTGTAACCATGTGGCTCGACTCTTCAATCTCCAACTAGCCTCTTTGACCATTAATAAATCCCTTTTTTTTCTAGCATTTTTAGGTTATCCCAAGAGGCTTCAACAACAAAACCCTTGTCTAGATATCCTTATATAAAATCTCCAAAGCATCGATGATGTCCTGGAGCTATTTTGTGTCCGTTTTTTCTTTATATTTTTCCCACAAGATGGTGGCTTTTTTAATATTTGATATAAGTTATTAATAAGGGCCTGAGAAAAAGTACCATCTCACTTCGTCATCGGGCTCCACGAATCGAACACCACTTTTTGGAATCCTTCCTCCTTTAGCCAAACTAAGTTAAATTTAAAAGGGGATGTCAGCTTCTTTGATGGCCCTATCATTTCAAGGATAATCAGAGAGTGATCCGAATCACCACCAGTTCCAATCCACTAACGAAAGATTTCATTCTTATGGCAAAGTCATCACTGAGAAAAAATCAGTCTAGTCTTTTAGCAATTCTGGATTCACCCACTCTATTGTTCCTCCAGGTCAAAGCAATTTTGATCAAGTTTGGGTCAAAGAGCTTTCCATCCCTAAGTTTCATGAGGAAGAATTCTACCAAGGGATTTGACCTTGAATTTGGGCCCCAAACCTCTGATCTCCCTAGAATGAAGTTTAGGTCGCCCCCGACAATCAAATGGGGAGCTTTCATGAAATATTTATTCAACATTGAGCTCTAGAAACTTATCATATCATTACAAGAACCATAAATGTTAAGAAGGGTGAGGCTTGTAGCTAGGTCTAGGGAAGAAACCTTCACTCCAATCAACAAATCTGAAGTCCAACAATTTAGAACCTTCAAAGTGCTGTTTCTAAGACTCGTGGTAACGCCTCCCGAATGACCCTTTACATCAGAGGTAATGAAGGTCCAACCTGGCAAGAGGGAGGTCAAAATTAAGGAAACAAGGTCCCCTTGACCCAAAGTTTCTTGAAGAAAAATTACATCGGCCTTGTACAATGAGAAGAGATTTTTGAAAGCTAGTTTTTTGGGTGCACTAGCCATATCCCTACAATTGAAATAAAAAATAATCATTTTGAAACCAAGGACTGGGATCCCACTGCTCTAAGTGCCCCTTTGAGGGAAAGTTGTCTACCATCCAAAATATCCAAGACGGATTTAAGTTTGGATTTTGAAATATTTGACTTCCTCACTCTCAATCTTTTGACTTTATCCATGACAGGGCATCCTCCCAACCCACCATGAACTTATTTTTTCCATCAATTTTTTGTCGTAGGGCCAAATATTGTAAGGGACAGTGTCGAAAGAAAACTTAGGTATAGTAGTAATAATGTTGTCCATGTCTAATGACACATTGCTAACACAAAGGGATACAGACTGATCATGCCTAGAAGGACCAGGCTTACTCATACAATTGAAAAAATGATCAAAATATTTTAATGCAAGAGAAGAGGGGCAAGGGGTAGTACCCACCAAATCCGAGGTTGGATCAGCAAGATCCGTCTCTGTCTGCTCCTGATTCGGGGCCTGATCCAAGTCCTGCATGTCATCCATTACGTGGGAATTTTTTCTTCCACTCTATGATTCACCTCCTCCTGTTGAGCGCTATTGTCCATGTGTGCCTGTTCAATTTGGACCTCCATTTCCTCTGCATTTGCGGGGACCTCGAATCTGATCCGACAGCCATGAGTGGCCCCATTCTTATGTTTCCTTCTTTTTGAGAACCACAGAGGACAGTACCATGCCAAGTACCCTAACTTGTGGCATCGATGACATCTGAAAGGAAAATTCTCATAATCAATCAGTTTCTCCATCGCATGACCTTCTACATTAAGAATAATTTTTTGAATCATCCCATCCCTCGGTGCCTGTTTAACCAGAATTCGGGCTGTATTCCTGGACTGGGTCTTCAGAAAGGACATGTCCACCTCCAGGAAAGATCCCAAGATATCCATGATAGCTTGAAACACGTCCATAGTCCAGAAATAGGGGGGAGAGCTGGGAGCATAACCCACATAAGAATCTCGTCGACCCTTTCCCTGTTTGCATTGAAAAGCGAGGTCCATATTTTAAATAGAATGGGAGCAATACCAAATCCCTACTGTCTTGAAAGAACCCACTCCAGCATTTCTGCGTTCTTAAAAATGACCATAAACCATCCTTTAGATAACGTAATTACCTCCACATCTCTATCTAGTGCCTCCAACCAGCTGCGATTAATCCATTCCGTAATGTATTCAACCAGGAAGAACTTATCTCTAGCTATGCCAACTAGGATCGATTCTGATGTGGCCATTACATGATCAAAATGTAGGTCCACCCCAAAAACCAAGTTTGGACACTCCTGACTTACCTTAATAACCTTGCCCTTTTTTTTCTCTTGAGTCACGATTGGTTGTCTATTCTCACCAAGAATTTTGAATATTTGGTGTGTGCCACTGAGTCCTCCTTCTGCTTTGAACCTGCCATCAAATTATTTTTTCACCCCTGACAAGGGGTCTCCCCTTACTGCTAAATAAATGGAGCCATAAAACACCCTATCTGCCACCCAATACCATCCAGCCATTTCCCTTGACTTTAGATTCCCTCGAAAAACCCTTCTTGGCCCCGACCCTCCTCCACTTGAGTGGGGAAGCTGCTACTGAAACCTTCTGCCATGTTGTTACCAAATAATTCCTTTGCACCCCAATCCAATTATGTCCTCCCCGCAACTTCATTTATAGAGAGTCCCCCCAAAGGAGCTGTATCCTTCCCTTCTGGTTGAAAAAAATCAGGAGTGTTTTCCTGCGAGAGAGAAATAACATCTTTTATCTTTTGGAACAAATGGACCTCGACCTCCAAAGCTAGACCTGAACCCATAGACGATACTCCCCCCACACCCAACACGACATCCTCCAACCCTCCGGATCTGAATAGTGGCCTAAGCAACTGATTCTTCTTACCTTTAGAAGATGAGGGGATAAGACTGCAACGGTCCCCAAGAAACCCTTTTGTGAGTAGGAGAGAAACCATATTCAGACTAACAGACACCCTTGGCATGAGGTCGGGTTTGATATCACCACCCAGGGAAGCTACTCCGTCCACCGGGCTCCACCTAAGCTTATCTAAGTCTCCTTTATCAGAATGAGACTGAGCCAGAAGGGAGACTTAGGCGAGATTATGTTTTATGGGTTCCATGCCCCAGAGAGAGAGGATGTATTCCACCGCATGTTCCACGTCAATAAACTCACTGTCATTTCCCATGTGACTAAGAAACCAAGACCGACCGGATAGAACCACCACCAAAAAATAGTGACCAGAGGACAAAACTAAAACTTGTCACTGGGTCATGCCCAAAAAACCACCCTGGGAAAACGATGACCCTTGCGGAAACCCCTGAAACACAGCAAAGAAAAAACCACTTCGGAAAAAACCAAAACCCCCAACAGTAACCGACAGGGTGACTAGGAGCAACAGAAAACGAAAACCTTTAACCTAACTCTAAGAAATACTGACAGAAAACCCGAAAGCGACAGTCGGACCAGAAAAATTAGCGGATAGGGGAGGATAAGTGCAACTTACCCACAGTGTACTAAGAGATGCACGGGTATTGTGGTAAAATATGAAACCCTAAGCACGTGAAATGCACACCCACAGAGAAATAAAAAATGTAATGAATCACCGTAGCCGTAAGGAAGAAATGGCACCCAAAGAATAAGCTTACAAACCCTCCATGAAAACCGAACCCAAGCTCTTCAAACATGGGAAACTCGGTAAAACGACCCTAAGAATGTTTGAAAACCATCCTGAGTTTACATATAGCACGTAAAACAGACCGCTACACTCCTAGGAGGAACTGCCACTATACTCCTAGGAGGAACTGCCGAGCCTGCCCAAATTTTGATTTTAGATCTTCTAAAATTTTCTTGAATTAAAAAGGTATGTGCAGGTTGTGCTCTTAGAAAACAACACCAAGATCCCTTTCCTAAAGGGAAAGCACACATTTTCGGTTGCTGCATATTTATTTAATGACCTTTCACTACAAGGACAAGATCCTCTAGCGGAGGTTAAAAATGAGGGTTTTAGTGTTATAAAATTGGCCAAAATTGTCAAAAAAAAAAAATCTACAACATCCGTTTTTGGTAACGGAGGTTTGGTGGAGCTTTTAACGAAATTTCAACACAACTAAAAAAACTAGGTGGTCGTAGGTTATTACAGATGTTTTTTTCATCAGTGCGCTACTAAGGTGTCAATGCACTGGTTCTTGTCATCTAGACGGTTGGCCCAAGGCGGTCGAAGGTGTATGCACCAGGCCGTAAAGGTATAAAACCACATCAGGCACACTGTAGCTGATACAACGCATGGGGCCATTCTAATTGGTATTGGGATTTGTGCGGTGCCGGTAGTACATATCAATGCACCGGTTCGTATTCTTATAGAAACGCATCGGTGAGCAGTATCGGAAAAACACACCGATTGTTCTAATTCATATTGGTATTTGTGCAGTGCCCGTAGGTCGTACAAACGCAGTAGTGCATAGTCTCACATAAACGCACCAGTGCGAAGTATCGCACAAACGCACTGAGAATTATAATTGGTATTAGTATTTGTGTAGTGCCCATACGTCGTAGAAATGCACCGGTGCGCTGTATCATACAAACACAATGGTGTACAATAACTGAAATGCACCGGTGTTCATTTTGTATTTTTTAGAAACATCAACCTGTGACAGTGCAATTATTGTGATTTTTTTAAATTCATTATTCATCAAAAGTCGACACATCTTATACAAGTATTCATATTAATTAAATTTTTTACTAATGCATTTGAATGTGATGTTTGGAATAATTTGTTATATCATATCATAATTATTGTGACTTTTTTAAATTCATTATTCATCAAAAGACGACACGTATCTTATAACATTATTAATATCAATTAAATTTTTATTAGTGCATTTGAATGTGATGTTTGGATTAGTTTGTTATATCATATCATTAGATTTCACATCTCTTCATTATAATATTTAATTATCCATAATTTGAATCAGTGGTATTACATTTCACAGCGACAATGGAGAATACAATAGAATGAATTAAAAGACACACACACACACACACACACAAGACAGTCTTTGTCATACAAATGGGACAGTTATTGGTATCCCTTTGTCTTTCAATTGGGACACTATGTCCATTATATTAAACAAAATGTATGATTTCACTGACAAATATTTCAAAAAGTACAATGCCTTGCTTTGATATCCAAACATAATGATCATCATTCTTCGCTTGAACTATTGTCACTGCTTGAGTTACTTCCATGACTTGGGTTATTTTTAGGAATGTTTTGTTCATGGTGTTGATTGTTTTCTTCTTCTTCACCTTCCATCTACAAACATGAAAATAAACTATAATGAGTGTATATACATCGGTGAGAATAATGAAAATTTCAAGATTAAATAATATACATCAATGTAAATCGTAAAGAAATGGCGTACCATAGTAAAAATTGACTCATGAACTATACACATTCTTTCAAAACCATGTACTATGCCATATTTCAAGATTTCATCTGTTATTGTAGTTCCATAGTTTGTTTCCTGCAAGTTTTATACCCCATAACAAATCATATATTTAATATAAAATAAATTTTTTGTTCTATTAATTATAGACAGAGCTAAGTAAAACAAGATTGATAGATGCTTACAAATTCCAGAATTAATTTATGATATTCCAACATATACTCACAAGCCATATTTAACCCAATGTCAATCAATTTGTCTGATGGTTCTTCTTTGTATGTTAGCAACAGTTTGAAGACATTCAATGATGATTTTTGTAAAACAACTTAAAATATACAAAAATGAAATCTAGTTAAGTTGTTATAAGGAAGTAAAAATTAGTCACAAACATAGATATCAACCCTTTTCTTCCTTGTCGTCCTATTTTATGTGCTGATTGGGTTCCATTTTCTTTTCTTTTCTGCAAGAAAATACTTGAAATTAATATTTAATGCTAATTTGTTTATTTATATTACCTAATGATCAAAAAATTCAATGATTACATATTACATTTGAAGTACGTTGTTGTTGAGATGGCTCCTCCTGCAATGCAATTTTGTCCATTTCTTTGACCATATCCTTGTACACCTTTTTGGACATTCCTACTGGCATATTTATGATATCAGCTCGTTCATATTTTGAGATTTTCATAATCTTCCTGAAAATGTAGCATGACAATAAACTATTTAATTTTTATATTGATATATGAAATGTAAATATAACAAAAGTGATATTTATAAATAAGTATAGAAAAACATTTAAGGGAATATTACTTTTTCATTCTTTCTTTTTTGTTGTTGTATGTCTTTGCTATTAAAAGTCTAACATGTCTCATTGACCAATTCTCTGGAAACTCTTCCTATAGTTCAAATAAAATTTGGTTCTTCGAATCATTGGATTGATTTTTGTAGGTGGATTTTTGGAAAATGATGATCATGCCCAAAGAATGCTTCAGAATATGGATCTCCCACATGTTCCAATTGCAAAAAATCAGAATATCATCCACAAAAAGAAGATGAGAAATAAACATATTGGTCACCACCTCGACCCCATTAAAATCCCCATTCCTCTTAGCCTGGTGTATTAGTTGACTGAGGCCTTCAACAGCCAAAATAAAAAGGAGTGGTGATAGAGGACATCCCTATCTTAGCCCATGATTATTGAGAAAAAATGGGGATGCCACTCCATTGATCAGCACAACAAAAGACACATTTCTGATACATCCCATGATCTAGCTGATAAGGTCGATGTGGAACCCCAGATGAGTAAGAAGGAGTCTCAGATATAGCCAATTGATCGAATCATAGGCTTTTGACAAGCCAATCTTAAAAATCATACATTTTTTATTTGAGAGTTTCACACTATGGAGAGTTTCTTGAGCCACACTAATAGCTTCATGAATCTGCTTGCCATCCAGGAAACAAAATTTTTCTTTAGATATAGATTTCGATAAAATGGGCTTCAAATTGTTAGCAATCATTTTGGAAATGACTATATATATACAATTACATAGCGAAATAGGTTTGAAATCATTAAAAGAGGAAGGAGAGTCTTGTTTTGGGATGAGAGCCAGGAACGTTTTTTTCAACACATCATGAGTAAAACCACTGACTTGTGATTCTTCCACCACATTTGTGATGGTATCCCCCATCAGGTCGAAAAAGTGCTGAAAGGATTCAACCATCCAGTCATCAAGACCAGGGCTTTTGTCTTTTTGCATGGACTTTATGATATGCTCCACTTCCTTTTTCTCCACCGGTGCCATAAGAAGAGCATTTTCCTCCGTGTCCACATACCTAGGAAAAATTTGGGCTACCTGAATTATTTCCCTGATTGTGCCCCCCCCCCCCTGGTACATGTAGATATTTTTGAAATAATTTTTCCCTAAGAGGGCGAGGTCTTCAAATTACTTTTCCTTTTCTCCCTCAAGAGTGTCAAGTTACCATATGGTATTTGAATTCTTCCTGCCCTTTGCATATTTGTGGAAACAAATTGTATTTTTGTTGCCCGCTTGTAACCATGTGGCTCGACTCTTCAATCTCCAGCTAGCCTCTTTGACCATTAATAAATCCCTTTTTTTTCTAGCATTTTTAGGTTATCCCGAGAGGATTCAGCAACAAAACCCTTTTCTAGATATCCTTATATAAAATCTCCAAAGCATCGATGATGTCCTGGAGCTCTTTTGTGTCCATTTTTTATTTTTATTTTTCCCACAAGATGGTGGCCTTTTTAATATTTGATATAAGTTATTAATAAGGGCCTGAGAAAAAGTACCATCTCACTTCGTCATCACGCTCCACGAATCGGACACCACTTTTTGGAATCCCTCCTCCTTCAGCCAAACTGAGTTAAATTTAAAAGGGGAGGTCAGCTTCTTTGATGGCCCTATCATTCCAAGGATAATAAGAGAGTGATCCAACTCACCACCTATTCCAATCCACTGACGAAAGATTTCATTCTTATGGCAAAGTCATCACTGAGAAAAAATCAGTTCAGTCTTTTAGAAATTCTGGATTCACCCACTCTATTGTTCCTCCAGGTCGGAGAAATTTTGATCAAGTTTGGGTCAAAGAGCTTTCCATCCCTAAGTTTCATGAGGAAGAAGTCTACCAAGGGATTTGACCTTGAATTTGGGCCCCAAACCTCCGATCTCCCTAGAATGAATTTTAGGTCACCCCCGACAATCAAATGGGGAGCTTTCATGAAATATTTATTCAACATCGAGCTCTAGAAACTTATCCTATCATTACAAGGACCATAAATGTTAACAAGGGTGAGGCTTGTAGCCAGGTCTAGTGAAGAAAAGTTCACTCCAATCAAAAAATCTGAAGTCCAACAACTCAAAACCTTCAAAGTGCTATTTCTAATACTTGTGGTAAGGCCTCCCGAACGAACCTTTACATCAGAGGTAATGAAGGTCCAGCCTGGCAAGAGGGAGGTCAAAATTAAGGAAACAAGGTCCCCTTGATCCAAAGTTTCTTGAAGAAAAATGACATTGGGCTTGTACAGTGAGCAGATATTTTTGAAAGCTAGTTTTTTGGGTGCACTAGCCAGATCCCTACAATTGAAATAAAAAATAATCATTTTGAAACCAAGGACTGTGATCCCGCTACTCTAAGCACCCCTTTGAGGGAATTATGTCTACCATCCAAAATATCCAAGATGGATTTAAGTTTGGCTTTTGAACTATTTGACTTCTTCACTCTTAATCTTTTGACTTTATCCATGACAGGGCATCCTCCCAACCCACCATGAACTTAATTTTTCCATCAATTTTTTGTCGTAGGGCCAAATATTGTAAGGGACAGTGTCGAAAGAATACTTAGGTATAGTAGTAATAAGGTTGTCCATGTCTAATGACACGTTGCTAACACAAAGGGATATAGACTGATCATGCCTAGAAGGACCAGGCTTACTCATACAATTGAAAAAATGATCAAAAGAGTTTAATGCAGGAGAAGAGGGGAAAGGGGTAGTACCCACCAAATCCGAGGTTGGATCAGCAGGAGCATCTCTGTCTTCTCCTGAGTGGGGGCCTGATCCAAGTCCTGCATGTCATCCATTACGTGGGAATTTTCTCTTCCACTCTATGAGTCACCTCCTCCTGCTGAGCGCTGTTGTCCATGTGTGCCTGTTCAATTTGGACCTCCATTTCCTCTGCATTTGCGGGGACCTCGAATCTGATCTGACGACCATTAGTGGCCCCATTCTTATGTTTCCTTCTTTTTTAAAACCATAGAGGATAGTACCGTGCCAAGTACCATAAATTGTGGCACCGATGACATCTGAAAGGCAAATTCTCATAATCAATCAGTTGCTCCATCACATGACCCTCTACATTAAGAATAATTTTTTGAATCATCCCATCCCTCTGTGCCCATTTAACCAGAATGTGGGCTGTATTCCCGGACCGGGTCTTCAGAAAGGACATGTCCACCTCCAGGAAAGATCCCAAGATATCCCCGATAGCCCGAAACACCTCCATAGTCCAGAAATAGGGGGGAGAGTTGGGAGCCTAACCCACACAAGAATCTCGTCGACCCTTTCCCTGTTTGCATTGAAAATCAAGGTCCATATTTTAAATAGAATGGGAGCAATACCAAATCCCTACTGTCTTGAAATAACCCACTCCAGCATTTCCGCGTTCTTAAAACTGACCATAAACCATCCTTTAGATAACATAATTACCTCCATATCTCTATCTAGTGCCTCCAACCAGCTGTGATTAATCCATTTCGTAATGTATTCAACTAGGAAGAACTTATCTCTAGCTATGCCAACTAGGATCGATTTTGATGTGGCCACTACGCGATCAAAATGTAGGTCCACCGCAAAAACCAAGTTTGGACACTCCTGACTTACATTAATAACCTTGCCCTTTTTTTCTCTTGAGTCACGATTGGTTGTCTATTCTCACCGAGAATTTTGAATATTTGGTGTGTGCCACTAAGTCCTGCTTTGAACCTGCCATAAAATTATTTTTTCGCCCCTGAGAAGGGGTCTCCCCTTACTGCTGAAGAAATGGATCCATAAAACACCCTATCTGCCACCCAATACCATCCAGCCATTTCCCTTGACTTTGGATTCCCTCGAAAAACCCTTCTTGGCCCCGACCCTCCTCCACCTGAGTGGGGAAGCCGCCACTGAAACCTTCTACCACGTTGTTACCAAATAAGTCCTTTGTGCCCCAATCCAAGTCTGTCCTCCCCACAAGTTCATTTATAGAGAGTCCCCCCAAAGGAGCTGTATCCTTCCCTTTTGATTGAAAAAAATGAGGAGTGTGTTCCTGCCAGAGAGAAATACCATATTTTATCTCTGGTTACAAATGGACCTTGACCTTCGAAACTGGACTTGACCCCATAGACGATACTCCCCCCACACCCAACACGACATCCTCCAACCCTACGGATCTGAACAGTGGCCTAAGCGACCGATTCTTCTTACCTTTACTAGACGAGGGGATAAGACTGCAACGGTCCCCAAGAAACCCTTTTGCGACCAGGAGAGAAACCATATTCAGACTAACAGACACCCTTGGCATGAGGGTTGGTTTGATATCACCACCCAGGGAAGCCAGTCCGTCCACCAGGTTCCACCTAATATTATCTGAGTCTCCTTTATCAGAATGAGACTGAGCCAAAAGGGAGACTCAGGCGAGACTATGTTTCATGGGTTCCATGCTCGAGAGAGAGAGGATGTCTTCCATCGCAGGTTCCACGTCAATAAACTCACCGTCATTTCCCATGTGACCGAGAAACCAAGACCGACTAGATAGAACCACCACCAAAAAATAGTGACCATAGGACAAACCTAAAACCGGTCACTAGGTCGTGCCGAAAAAACCACCCTGGGAAAACGATGACCCTTGCAGAAACCCCCGAAACACAGCAAAGAAAAAACCACTCCAGAAAAAACCAAAACCCCCAACAGTAACTGATAGGGTAACTATGAGCAACAGAAAACGAAAACCTTTAACCTAACTCCAACGAACACTGATAGAAAACCCAAAAGCTATAGTTGGACCCGAAAAATTAGCACATAGGGGAGGATAACTGCAACTTACCCGCAGTGTACTAAGAGATGAATGGGTAGTGTGGTAAAATATGAAACCTCGAGCATGTGAAATGCACACCCACAGAGAAAGAAAAACTGTAATGACTCACCGTAGCCGTAAGGAAGAAATGGCACCCAAAGAATAAGCTTACAAACCCTCCATGAAAACCGAACCCCAGCTCTTGAAACGTGGGAAACCTGGTAAAACGACCCTAAGCATGTTTGAAAACCATCCTGAGTTTACATATAGCAGGTAAAACGGACCGCTATACTCTTAGGAGGAACTGCCACTATACTCCTAGGAGGAACTGCCGAGCCTGCCACAACAACCCTCGGGTTATCCGGGACTTGATCTTGTGACCTACACAGCGACACGAATGCATTAGCAATGTGTCCGCTGGCCACTAGACCAAACCTCGACGAGCTCTAATATAACATAATTAACATAATTATATAATATAATTAACATAATTAAATTATATAATATAATAAACATTATTAATTATACCATACAATATAATTATATAAAATAATATATTTACAAATTTATTAATTTAAAATAAGTGTTAACTAATATAATTATATAAAATAATATATTTATAATTTGTATTAACTAATATAATTATTTAAAATAACATATTTACAATTTTATTAATGTTAAAAAGAAAATATATAAAATTCAACTTCACTACTATTAGATGTGAAATAGTTATTCAAAATTAACTTTCACTTCCACTCACAATTAAATGTGCCACTATACTTCACCACCCCCTCAAATATGAAATAGTTATCCAAAATCAACTGAAACTCGAAACTAAGAGTCCCACTAAAATATAAAATAATTATCCAAAAATTAAACTGCAACTCTAAACTAAGAGTCCCACTCATCCAAAATAAACTGGGACTCACAACCAAGTGATACTCGAGATTACCTGACTGCTCACTGTTGTTAACAAAGGAGAGCAATCAACTTAAAACTTTAATGAGAAATCAATTATTTTTACTCGGAATCAAACTTGGTATGTCCGTCCTTGCGTGTAATCGGTTCAAAGAAGATATGTCTCCGTTTGATTTTTATTCAAAGAAGATATAAAATAATTATCCAAAAATTAAACTGCAACTCTAAACTAAGAGTCCCACTCATCCAAAATAAACCGGGACTCACAACCAAGTGATACTCGAGATTACCTGACTGCTCACTGTAGTTAACAAAGGAGAGCAATCAACTTAAAACTTTAATGAGAAATCAATGATTTTTATTCGGAATCAAACCTGGTATGTCCGTCCTTGCGTGTAATCGGTTCAAAGAAGCTATGTCTCCGTCTGATTTTTATTCAAAGGAGTCCTCCTGTGGTTCTTGCTTTATGCTTGGCCGTCTCAGTCTTATGAGGTGATTGCAAATGGCTGCAAATTTCCTGAAGAAATTGGCTCCATTATCAAAAGATCTCTGGATATGCACATAATCCTTTCCCCATGCCTTGCCCCATTTCCAAGATTATGTGCGTGTCAAGAAATCTTTTGTTAATGATAGCACAAACATGAAGCTACATCTTTCTTTGGACAGAAAATCTGCAATGTTTTCCAAGTTTGTTTCCATGTATAAATTTAGTAGATTTATTCATATTACATAGATTCTTATAAAATTTATAAATAAAAAAGGCCTCCTGAACGACCCTTTACATCAGAGGTAATGAAGGTCTAGCCTGGCAAGAGGGAGGTCAAAATTAAGGAAACAAGGTCCCCTTGACACAAAGTTTCTTGAAGAAAAATGACATCGGGCTTGTACAGTGAGCAGAGATTTTTGAAAGCTAGTTTTTTGGGTGCACTAGCCAGATCCCTACAATTGAAATAAAAAATAATCATTTTGAAACCAAGGATTGGGATCCCGCTGCTATAAGTGCCCCTTTGAGGGAAAGTTGTCTACCATCCAAAATGTCCAAGATGGATTTAAGTTTGGCTTTTGAAATATTTTACTTCCTCACTCTTAATATTTTGACTTTATGCATGACAGGGCATCCTCCCAACCCACCATGAACTTATTTTTTCCATCAATTTTTTGTCGTAGGGCCAAAGATTGTAAGGGACAGTGTTAAAAGAAAACTTAGGTATAGTAGTAATAATGTTGTCCATGTCTAATGACACATTCCTAACACAAAGGGATATAGAATGATCATGCCTAGAAGGACCAGGCTTACTCATACAATTGAAAAAATGATCAAAAGAGTTTAATGCAGGAGAAGAGGGGCAAGGGGTAGTACCCACCAAATCCGAGGTTGGATAAGCAGGATCCGTCTCTGTCTGCTCCTGAGTCGGGGCCTGATCCAAGTCCTGCATGTCATCCATTATGTGGGAATTTTCTCTTCCACTCTATGAGTCACCTCATCCTGCTGAACGCTATTGTCCATGTGTGCCTGTTCAATTTGGACCTCCATTTCCTCTGCATTTGCGGGGACCTTGAATCTGATCCGACGACCATGAGTGGCCCCATTCTTATGTTTCCTTCCTTTTGAGAACCACAGAGGACAGTACCGTGCCAAGTACCCTAACTTGTGGCACCGATGACATCTGAAAGGCAAATTCTCATAATCAATCAGTTGCTCCATCGCATGACCTTCTACATCATGAATAATTTTTTGAATCATCCCATCCCTCGGTGCCCGTTTAAATAGAATGCAGGCTGTATTCCTGGACCAGGTCTTCAGAAAGGACATGTCCACCTCCAGGAAAGATCCCAAGATATCCCCGATAGCCCGAAACACCTCCATAGTCCAGAAATAGGGGGGAGAGCTGGGAGCCTAACCCACACAGGAATCTCGTCGACCCTTTCCCTGTTTGTATTGAAAAGCGAGGTCCATATTTTAAATAGAATGGGAGAAATCTCAAATCCCTACTGTCTTGAAAGAACCCACTCCAGCATTTCTGCGTTCTTAAAACTGACCATAAACCATCCTTTAGATAACGTAATTACCTCCACATCTCTGTCTAGTGCCTCCAACCAGCTGCGATTAATCCATTCCGTAATGTATTCAACTAGGAAGAACGTATCTCTAACTATGCCAACTAGGATCGATTCTGATGTGGCCATGACACGATCAAAATGTAGGTCCACCCCAAAAACCAAGTTTGGACACTCCTGACTTACCTTAATAACCTTGCCCTTTTTTTCTCTTGAGTCACGATTGGCTGTCTATTCTCACCGAGAATTTTGAATATTTGGTGTGTGCCACTAAGTCCTCCTTCTGCTTTGAACCTGCCATCAAATTATTTTTTCGCCCCTGAGAAGGGGTCTCCCCTTACTGCTGAAGAAATGGAGCCATAAAACACCCTATCCGCCACCCAATACCATCTAGCCATTTCCCTTGACTTTGGATTCCCTCGAAAAACCCTTCTTGGCCCCGACCCTCCTCCACCTGAGTGGGGAAGCTGCCACTAAAACCTTCTGCCACGTTGTTACCAAATAATTCCTTTGCGCCCCAATCCAAGTCTGTCCTCCCTGCAAGTTCATTTATAGAGAGTCCCCCTAAAGGAGCTGTATCCTTCCCTTCTGGTTGAAAAAAATGAGGAGTGTGTTCTTGCCAGAGAGAAATACCATCTTTTATCTCTGGGAACAAATGGACCTCGACCTCCGAAACTGGACCTGACCCCATAGACGATACTCCCCCCACACCCAACACGACATCCTCCAACCCTCCAGATCTGAACAGTGGCCTAAGCGACCGATTCTTCTTACCTTTACCAGTTGAGGGAATAAGACTGCAACGGTCCCCAAGCAACCCTTTTGTGATCGGGAGAGAAACCATATTCAGACTAACAGACACCCTTGGCACGATGGTTGGTTTGATATCACCACCCAGGGAAGCCAGTCCGTCCACCAGGTTCCACCTAAGCTTATCTAAGTCTCCTTTATCAGAATGAGACTGAGCCAGAAGGGAAACTCAGGCGAGATTATGTTTTATGGGTTCCATGCCCCAGAGAGAGAGGATGTCTTCCACCACAGGTTCCACGTCAATAAACTCACCGTCATTTCCCATGTGACTAAGAAACCAAGACCGACCGGATAGAACCACCACCAAAAAATAGTGACCAGAGGACAAACCTAAAACTGGTCACTGGGTCATGCCCAAAAAACCACCCTGGGAAAACGATGACCCTTGCGGAAACCCCCGAAACACAGCAAAGAAAAAACCACTCCAGAAAAAACCAAAACCCCCAACAGTAACCAATAGGGTGACTAGGAGCAACAAAAAACGAAAACCTTTAACCTAACTCCAACAAATACTGACAGAAAACCCAAAAGCGACAGTCGAACCCGAAAAATTAGCGCATAGGGGAGGATAAGTGCAACTTACCCGCAGTGTATTGAGAGATGAACGGGTATTGTGGTAAAATATGAAACCCCGAGCACGTGAAATGGACACACACAGAGAAAGAAAAACTGTAATGACTCACCGTAGTTGTAAGGAAGAAATGGCACCCAAAGAATAAGCTTACAAACCCTCCATGAAAATCGAACCCCAGCTCTTGAAATGTGGGAAACCCGGTAAAACGACCCTAAGCATGTTTGAAAACCATCCTGAGTTTACATATAGCAGGTAAAATGAACCGCTATACTCCTAGGAGGAACTTCCACTATACTCCTAGGAGGAACTGCCGAGCCTGCCACAACAACCCTCGGGTTATCCGGGACTTGATCTCGTGACCTGCACAGTGACACGAATGCCTTAGCAATGCGTCCACTAGCCACTAGACCAAACCCCGACGACCTCTAATATAACATAATTATATAATATAATTAACATAATTAAATTATATAATATAATAAACATTATTAATTATACCATACAATATAATTATATAAAATAATATATTTACAAATTTATTAATTTAAAATAAGTGTTAACTAATATAATATAATTATATTATTTTTATATTATAAAATAACATATTTATAATTTGTATTACCTAATATAATTATTTAAAATAACATATTTACAATTTTATTAATATTAAAAAGAAAATATATAAAATTCAACTTCACTACTATTAGATGTGAAATAGCTATTCAAAATTAACTTTCACTTCCACTCACAATTAAATGTGCCACTATACTTCACCACCCCCTCAAATATGAAATAGTTATCCAAAATCAACTGAAACTCAAAACTAAGAATCCCACTAAAATATAAAATAATTATCCAAAAATTAAACTGCAACTCTAAACTAAGAGTTCCACTCATCCAAAATAAACCGGGACTCACAACCAAGTGATACTCGAGATTACCTGACTGCTCACTGTAGTTAACAAAGGAGAGCAATCAACTTAAAACTTTAATGAGAAATCAATGATTTTTATTCGGAATCAAACCTGGTATGTCCGTCCTTGCGTGTAATCGGTTCAAAGAAGCTATGTCTCCGTCTGATTTTTATTCAAAGGAGTCCTCCTGTGGTTCTTGCTTTATGCTTGGCCGTCTCAGTCTTATGAGGTGATTGCAAATGGCTGCAACTTTCCTAAGAAATTGGCTCCATTATCAAAAGATCTCTGGATATGCACATAATCCTTTCCCAAGATTATTATGTGCGTGTAAAGAAATTTTTTGTTAATGATAGCACAAACATGAAGCTACATCTTTCTTTGGACAGAAAATCTGCAATGTTTTCCAAGTTTGTTTCCATGTATAAATTTAGTAGATTTATTCATATTACATAGATTTTTATAAAATTTATAAATAAATAAAAACTCTTTTAATTTTTGATTGATTGTTTTTCTTGCTTGTATAGATGTCTTATCCAAGTTAATGAGCTATTTAATTTATAGGATGGAGTTGGCATTTTGCTAATCTCTAAATTTTTAATCCATGAAATCATCTAATTTTTAATTTAAGTTTACTGATAAATCACTGGTTACTTGATTAAGACACATTAAATCATATAGCTCTTTGTCGAGATTTGCTATCTCCTACATTGCATAGCAACATTTCAAAGATTGCGATCAACAGCGCTACTCAACTTGAGGTTTTGGGGTAAGGTATTATGCAATTGACCAAGTGAAGTCATTAACAATGTGCTCCAAATTTATGTCCCATCTATGAGATATTTCATTCTGATGATGGAAAAACAATGAAATTTTCTCCTAATCGAGTAGTTATTAGATATCCACATAATCTAGTAGCCACTGCGCAACATCTGAAATGGCTTCTCTTGCGTATAATCGGTTCAGAGAAGCCACTGCGCAACATCACGAGTCCTGTGGTTCTTGCTGCTTCATGCTTGCCCCTCTCAGTCTGATGAGGTGATTGCAACTTTTCTGAAGAAATTGGTTCCAAAAGATTTCTTGACATGCGCAGAATCTTTTTCTTGGGCTACTGCCTTGGGCCAAAAAAATCTTTATTCGAAATCAAGGTATGCAATAAATGATTTTTATTTGGAATAGAATTTGTAATGCCAAAAAATCAAGGTGCCAAAAAATCTTTTGTTAATGTTCTTGATAATTTTTTTCAAGCATGTTTGCATAGGTAAGACCATGTATATAAATTTGGAGTGTATTTAAAAAAAAAAAATGGCTTATCTTTTTTAATTTAATTTAGAGGCAAAAGAAAATATGTCAATTACAATAGTGAATAATATGATAATGTACAATTTTTTCATACTGTGTAATTAATAATATTTATTTTTAATTTTATAATTAATTGAGATTTATCATGCTTGTTTTAATAAATTAAGATAAAATCTACACTTTGACTTCTCTTCCTTCCTTGTCCAATGAGGTTGTTATATTCTTATTTACATCAATTTTTTTGTCTGATGCACTTTCCAAGCATTCATAGAATTTTTTTTGTCAATTCTCTTTACCTTCCAAGCATTCATAGAATCTGTTTAGAATCAAACAAGTCCAAAATACATTCCCCATCATCCTATCTACATCCATCCTTTTTATAATCCAAACTTCACCAAAGTCCATCATTAACTTCACAAAATTATAACTCAAATCATTCTTTGAAACTCTAAAACTATTCTTGATGAGTCCTCAACGCCTCAAGCCATTAGCCATTGCCAAGTGTGTCCTACCGTTGAATCCCTCTTTTCATCAAAATCACCCTTCTGTTGACTCGTTCGCCTTCTCCTCTGTGATAAGAAATCTGGCACCACCCCAATCCCTTTCTATTCCCGGCTCCCTTTATTATATTTCGCATTTTCAAAATTTTGTGATATTAATAATAAAAATTAATGAAATTAATAACTTATCATTATAATTTTTTTCAAAATTGTTGGGATATTGATAATAAAAATTAATCAGATACTTATAATGAAATTACTAACTTATTATTATAATTTTTATTATAAAATTAATAATAATATTTATTTATTCACTGTTATCTAATGAATCTGTTTCTTTCTTATTCACTGTTTTTTTTGCTTATTCACTATTTTTTTCATGCAGGGATACACATGAATATGGTTTAGAATGGAACAAGTCCAAAGAATATGGTTTAGAATAGAACAAGTCTAAAGATGCATTCCTGGTCATCCTCTCTGCATGTATCCTTCTTATATTGAGATGAAAATACTATTGGTTTTGTTTGTCTTTTTTTTAATCTAAACTTCACCAAAATCCATGATTAAATCCATTTGAAATTGCAATTTGGTAATCAATAACTTCCAAAATCCTTATTATATTAGGTTCTTTCATTGTAACATTAGCTTTATTAAGATTTACCATGAAATCCATTAAAGCTGTATATTCTAATTTCATGAATAAAATCCATTACCTCTAAAATCACAACTCAGCTTTCATAATCCAATTTGTATATTTAATATCTAGATTTTTATTAGATAAAATGAATTTTTGCCTCTCTTCACTTTCCAGAATTTGTTTATTTTGGTGACTACATTTAATTACATAAAGTGTTTATGTTACTATTTTTTAGTTTTTTATTACATATATTTTATGGGCGTAGTCTAATTATGCTACGAATTGGCTTTCAGACTATCGTTTTTCTTATGTTCTCTGGCAGCACGTTGACTCGTTTCCGGGCTCCTCTGCCGCCGTCATCTCCGTTTTCATTCCGTCTTCGTTTTTGCCGTCTCTGTCGTCGCCGAGTAGCTACGTCCTCGTCTCTTGGTCTCTCCGCTTCATCCATGAATGCCACCTCTACGAGTCGCCACTTTCGCAACAACATTTCAAACTCGGGCAGTCGGGAAATTTTAAAAATCAAATGAAATGTGGGTGTGAGGGACCTGATGAAGGAGCGGTGATCTCTGAAAAGATGTAGTGGTTGCCGATTCCACCGAGGGAAAAAAACCGACACCGAAAGTCATAGCCCCCATATGGCAGACTTTCTTCCGTAAGGAATAGCCAGAGTAGCAGTCGGCATGGCTGGATTGTTTGCCCTTTGCCTACCAAGCACGGGCATCAATACTGAAGGAGTCCTCTTATTTGGCAACTGGCCTTACTTCTTCATTTCGGAAATAGAGGCCTCTTAGCATCTCTCCTACACTTCTCTTAGCATTTTCTTGTAGATATTTCCGTTTAATTTTTTATTAAACGAATTTCTGTGATTGGAATTTACAGAACCAAACGCTGATGCACAATGTTCATTGTATTGTTATTGTTGCAGTGGATCATTTTCTGGTTCTATGCTCTGAATTGATCATTCTCTCGTTCTGTGCTCCAAATTGTTGTTCACATTAAGGGTTCTTAACAAGATTTGAAATTAAACTGCGATTCACCACTTATTTGAATGTTAAGATGGATGATATAAAAAAAATTTCCATTAGCAAACAAGATTTTCCAATGGGCTACAACCAAGTTCAGGAGTTAAAAAAGTAGAGCTTCTTATGTATGTTTAAAAAATCTAGTAAAGAATTTGATCCTTCATTTCTTTGTGAGATTTATAGCCATATTAATGCAATAATATCCATTAAACTCTTGCATCACATCATGATGGTTCAGCAAAGAAAAAACTATAAAAACAAATTTCCCAGAAAATGCAAACGCTAAGCTAAAATGAGTGACACTAAAACAATAAAACAAATTTTATACACATTTAAGCTGGAGAAAAAATCCCTTTCTAAGGTTTAAAAATACTCCAGTGACATTAATCGGGAGGATAATGGTACAAATTATGAGTTACAAAGCAAGGAGAGATTCAATATCTCTTAGATCCGATCGTGGCAGTTACTCTCCCAACCCTTAGCCTCCATTTTCGCTATAACAACGAACTTTTGTACTATCCATCATCCATGCCACTCCTCCTTCTGGCCCATTTTCTTGTAAAGGCTTTAAAGGAGATTAGGATCGGGGCTATACATGATTTTCTGATCATATCGTTTTCAAATCAAACGAGCTTTGCATAGGCCTAGGTTTTCTTATCTAAATTTTTTACTGCCAAAAAAAACTCACTGGATCTGCAAGTGTATAACTGAACTGTATTGTTGGTCCTTTCATTTTCTGCATTTGATTGTCCAGGTATTGTAGATAGATTTTCTTGTTCATTCCTTCATTTCATCCATGTCTCTCTCTGCTGCTATGCTTTGTTCCATAGGTGAAAACATTTATTGGTATGGAGATACAACTGCCTCCTCATTTCCATCAATGTCGACTTCTATGAGAAACAGGGGATGTGGATAGTGCTCAGTTGCTCCTGAAAGATGGAATTCACTGCAAAAATGCTCCACGTAATATTGTTCTGCAAAACCAGATTGATTGTAGGCACTAAGGGTCCAACTCTTATGGACAACACAATTTTGACATTGACCTGTGTGATATTCCTCGCTTAGTTTCTTTTATGAAAGCATTGTGGATCCCAGTGTAAATAAGTGTGGCAATAGTCATGGAGGCCACAACAAAGCTGAGCTTTGTTCCACCTTGGCCTACGTTGTCAAACTTCAATCTGGCGGTGTCGATGGTGACACTTTTTCCATCGATCTTGATGGACATTACATTGATGAAACACTGGTTTTTGTAATGGGGATTTTTTAGCAAAGAAGTATAAGAGAGGCGTCTATTTTGGGAAATAGCTGAGTAGGCGGAGCCAAGCGAGCCCTGCTCAATCTAGCCATGTAGACTGCTAATATGTGTAATCCTTGCAGAAGAATGTCGGGCATCTGGGGCTGTGACTTTGGGCTCTGGGATTTTTCCCTTGCTGGAATAGGGAATTTTATTTTTAAAATTTCCCGCCCGATTGCCCGAGTTTGAAATCTTGCTGTGAAGCATGCATTGATGAAGCGGAGAGACAAGAACATAGCTACACTGCAACAGAGACATCAGAAACGAAGACGGAATGAAAACGGAGACGACGGTGGCAGAGGAGCCCGGAAATGAGTCAACGTGATGCCGGAGAACATAAGAAAAACGGTAGTCGGAAAGCCAATTCGTAGCATAATTAGACTACACCTATTTTATGTATATTTAGGTTAATAAACATGCTTATTTTGAAATAGGATTTCCACAATTTAAATTTAATGGTCAATAATTATTCCACATATTTATTTTATAATAGGATTTTTACAATTTTAATTTAATTATTAATGATTATTATATATTTAAGGTTGAAGTTGAAATTTATTTTTAAAGTAGTTATGATTTTTAATTAAATTGATCAATTCAAAAAAAATGTCATATGAAATAAGTAACTGTTTTTCTGGCCATGTAACAATGATAAACCATAGTACTCTAACAAAATCTATTTACAAGTTGAAAAACTCCATGATGAAATGGAAGTGAATCTCCATGGTTAAGAATTTTTCTACAATATGTTTAATTCATATATGAATTCTTTTGCCACTTGTAATTAATAACAATAATAATAATTTAAAATAAAGTTATAATTTAGTTGATTTTTATTAATCTTGGCAATGAGATGTATTATAAGTAAATGTTTTGATGTCTATTATACATTGTTGCCTATCGCCTTTTTACTTATCATTTAATTTATATCATTAAAATAATATATCTATATTTAATATTTAATTATATATATATATATATGAAATTTGAGTAGGACTACATCTTCATCATCATGTCCAATACATATCACACCATAGGCGTGGGGAATTGAACGGGTGACTTCACATTAATAAAATTAAATTTATAGACTTATATTACTCGATTGATAACATTGCTAATTTATATGATGTTAGCCCATTGAATTACCAGATCAAACAAACCTTTAGCTCACTGATAATTTTATATTTTTTCCCATGAGACCTACCTTCTCGTGCACAGATTAATAATCTTCTAGACCCAAGATGACTTTTCATGGCTTTTTACTCGTTGTTGACGTGACTCGTTCTTTCATGGAAACACAAAAGACTTAAAAGAGATAAAAGTGAAGAAGTTGTTTGTAATTTCTAGTCAAGGTAACACAAAGTTTTGAATTAATGTAGATCCAGAGCATAGGCTGAAATTTCTTGACTGGCAGACGCACTACCCATGGTCTTCATTATCAGCCTCCTCCAATAATTCATAGAGACATTAAACAATGACATTAAAGCAACTAAATTTTTTCTTGATGAGGCATTGAATCCCAAGATGGTAGACTTTGAGTTAGCCAGACTTTTTCCCAAAGAGAAGAGTCATATCCAAACAAGAGTTGCGAGGACATTGTAATCTCGCATTTGTTTTCTCTACCCTTTCCTAAATAGTTTACCTTCATGCAATCATGCGATTTTAACAAAACCCAACTTACTTGACATGTTTCTGTTTCATTTCATTGGAGTATGTAGCCGTTACATGGCTCCAGAGTATGTAATGCAGGGAAAACTGTCTATAGTAAAAAATGTAGATTTTCAATAATGTAGATTTTCCCCAAGAAAAGTCAATAACATAGATTTTCCTCAAAAAATGCAAGGTTTATTGGAATGGGTAAGATTTCAACTTGAACCTCACTTGGTGTCAATAAATAAATCTGGGAATATTTTAAAAGACTGGTTTGATGTGCTAGAATAGAGATATCTATTTACTCTGTATTTGATTTTGGAAATCGTGACATCGTTTCCTGGATTTAGAGATCCGTGGAACATAACATTCGTTCATTTGTTGTTTTGCAGGGTGGTTTGGCTCTTTGGTAGTCCTTTCCTTTGTGATTCAGACTAGTTTCCCCTCCACATACTACTATACCAGCAATCGCAACCTATCGTCCACGTCAGATCCTCTTTCAAGCAAACTGTTGCCTCTGTTGGAATCATTTTCAGCCTTGAAGCATCTTTCTCAGTCACATGTAACTAGAATTTTAGAACACAGGAACATTACAGTGATGGTGATTGCCTCAGTCATATGAACGGATTCAGATGACATTGCAGTAGCATTACAGTGATGGTGATTGCCTTGGTCATGTGTGCGGATTCATATGACATTACAAGAACATTATAGTGACGGTGATTGCCTCTGTCGTATGAGCAGATTAGATGACATTGCAAGAGCTTTGAGCGGTCCTCTGACTACAAGCGGTGGCATTCACTTGTATGAAGAATTGTTGTGGCAGTGGGGATTAGTGCCAACATAAGCATAAATATTGTCTACTAGTTTCACCAATCTTTCGAAGGTGTTTTTTGGCCTCAGAAAGCCCTAATATTTTCACCATTTATTATCTATATTTATTTATTATTATTAAGTTTTTTAAGAAACAAACCTTGAAATTTAAAAAAAAAAAATTGATTTTTTTAGGATTGGATTTTTTTTTTGATTGAAAGTTAATGGGAAAATATTTTTTTTGTAGGTTGGGTACAATACATTTTATATGGAGCTAAATATTTGGACAAAATTTTTAAATAAGTTTTTTCCAAGCATAGTGTTTAATTGTAATTGTAAAAAAATGAGAGTATTTTATATTATGGTAAAACTAAAGATACAAATTGTTCCTTACTCCATATAATTATCGTACATGGAAAATAAAATTGCAACGAGAGTTACAATCCAAAGGATTGTGAAAAATGTTAAGTGCAAACCAACTGATTTTAAGATTTTCCTATAAGAATAAAGAAGATGAAGCCATGGGGTTGATTCAGTTGCATGTTTTAGACAACCTACTATTTCATCTTAAAAAATGGACCACTCACAAACAAAGTTGGTTTGGAATTGTCAATGAATTCCATTGTTTGGAATTGAAAAATAGATTATCAACCCTACTACTTGATGAACATGTCTCTATTTAGGAGTATCTTGGTCAATTTAGGTCATAGTTTTTTTCCCAATTAAAAGCATGTGGCAAGAAGAAAAATGAAGCAGTGTATTTTTTTTATCTTGTCAAAATTAAAGGGTCCTTTTCAGGTTTTCTCATCTACCTTCTATTCAACAAGGGATGTCCTTAGTGGATCATTCAAAATTGACAACTTTGAGACATTTTGTCATATCATGTGAGAACAATCTAAGCTCAAGAAACTATATGTTCTCTTCAACTTAGGCTTTGATGGCTCATAACTCCAAAGGTCAGCATAAATTTCGATCTTAAAAAAAGAAAATTTATGTTCAGGCCTGTGAGACTCTCTCCAATGCTAAGAAAAATACAAATTCTCCACCTCCAACTTCCAATAACGATGGATCCTCCTCAAAGACAACGAAGAAACAGGGAAAGAAAAAGAAAAAATCAATGAAACATGTGCCTTTTGTGGCAAATCTGGTCATATTGAAGAAAAATGTTGGAAAAAGTTGGAATTATTAGATGATACCATGAATAAGAACAATATTTCAACAGGAAGAGGACATGCTTTATCAGCCCAAGCTCTAGGTAGATCTACAAATCACTGGTTACTTGATTAAGGCACATCAAATCATATGGCTCTTTGTCAAGATTTGTTTCCTTCTACATCGCATAGCGACATTTCAAACATTTCGATCAACAACTCTACTCAAGTTGAGGTTTTGGGGTAAGGTATCATGAAATTGACCAATGGATGCATTAACAATGTGCTCCTAGTCCCTAATATCTCTCCAAATTCATTTCCCATCTATCAGATCTATCATTCTGGTCATGGAAAAACAATGGAGTTTTCTCCAAATCAGGGAGTTATTAGGTATCTACATAATCTAGTAGTTTTTGTTGTTATTCGATAGGTGGATCATGCCTCCAAATTAAATAAGTTGTTTTCTTTTAGTCTTCCTCTGATTATTCTTTTATAGCTCATGCTAATTCCTTGAGTAATCTTTGACATGAAAAATTTGGCCATCTAAATTAGAGATAGCTACAGTAGATTTTCACCCAAATTTTGATTTTAGATCTTCTAAAATTTTCTTGAATTAAAAAGGTATGTGCAGGTTGTGCTCTTAGAAAAAAACACCAAGATCCCTTTCCTAAAGGGAAAGCACACATTTTCGGTTGGTGCGTATTTATTTAATGACCTTTCACTACAAGGACAAGATCCTCTAGCGGAGGTTAAAAATGAGGGTTTTAGTGTTATAAAATTGGCCAAAATTGTCAAAAAAAAAAATTCTACAACATCCATTTTTGGTAACAGAGGTTTGGTGGAGCTTTTAACGAAATTTCAACACAACTAAAAAAACTGGATGGTCGTAGGTTATTACAGATGTTTTTTTCATCGGTGCACTACTAAGGTGTCAACGCACTGGTGCTTGTCATCTAGATGGTCAGCCCAAGGCGATCGAAGGTGCATGCACCAGGCCATAAAGGTATAAAACCACATCGGGCACACTGTAGTTGATACAACGCATGGGGCCATTCTAATTGGTATTGGGATTTGTGCGGTGCCGGTAGTACATATCAACGCACCTGTTCGTATTCTTATAGAAATGCACTGGTGAGCAGTATCAGAAAAACACACCGATTGTTCTAATTCGTATTGGTATTTGTGCGGTGCCCATAGGTCGTACAAACGCACTGGTGCATAGTCTCACATAAACACACCAGTGCGCAGTATCACACAAACGCACCGAGAATTATAATTGGTATTAGTATATTTGTAGTGCCCATAGGTCGTAGAAATGCACCGGTGCGCTGTATCATACAAACACAATGGTGTACAGTAACTGACATGCATCGGTGTTCATTTTTTACTTTTTAGAAACATCAACCTGTGACAGTGCAATTATTGTGATTTTTTTAAATTCATTATTCATCAAAAGTCGACACATCTTATACAAGTATTCATATTAATTAAATTTTTATTGATGCATTTGAATGTGCTGTTTGGATTAATTTTTTATATCATATCATAATTATTGTGACTTTTTTAAATTCATTATTCATCAAAAGACGACACGTATGCTTATTCTTGATGAGTCCTTCATCCACTAAACCTCCTCAATGCCTCAAGCCATTAGCCATTGCCAAGTCTGTACTACCGTTGAATCCCTCTTTCCATTGAAATCACCCTTCGGTTGACTCGTTCGCCTTCTCCTCTGTGATAAGAAATCTGGCACCACCCCAATCCCTTTCTATTCTCGGCTCCCTTTATTATATTTCATATTTTCAAAATTGTTTTGATATTAATAATAAAAAATAATGAAATTAATAACTTATCATTATAATTTTTTTCAAAATTGTTGGGATATTGATAATAAAAATTAATCAGATACTTATAATGAAATTAATAACTTATTATTCTAATTCTTATTATAAAATTAATAGTAATATTTTTTTAATAATAATATTTATTTATTCACGGTTATCTAATGACTCTGTTTCTTTCTTATTCATTATTTTTTTCATGCAGGGATACACATGAATATGTTTTAGAATGGAACAAGTTCAAAGAATATGGTTTAGAATAGAACAAGTCTAAAGATGCATTTCTGGTCATCCTCTCTGCATGTATCCTTCTTATATTGAGATGAAAATACTATTGGTTTTGTTTGTCTTTTTTTTTAATCTAAACTTCACCAAAATCCATGATTAAATCCATTTGAAATTGCAATTTGGTAATCAATAACTTCCAAAATCCTTATTATATTAGGTTCTTTCTTTGTAACATTAGCTTTACTAAGATTTACCATGAAATCCATTAAAGCTGTATATTCTAATTTCATGAATAAAATCCATTATCTCCAAAATCACAACTCAGCTTTCATAATACAATTTGTATATTTAATATCAAGATTTTTATTAGATAAAATGAATTTTTTACATCTCTTCACTTTCCAGAATTTGTTTATTTTGGTGACTACATTTAATTACATAAAGTGTTTATGTTACTATTTTTTAGTTTTTTATTACATATATTATATGTATATTTAGGTTAATAAACATGCTTATTTTGAAATAGGATTTCCACAATTTAAATTTAATGGTCAATAATTATTCAACATATTTATTTTAGAATATGATTTTTACAATTTTAATTTAATTATTAAGGATTATTAGATATTTAAGGTTGAAGTTGAAATTTATTTTTAAAGTACTTATGATTTTTAATTAAATTGATCAATTAAAAAAAAATGTCATATGAAATAAGTAACTGTTTTACTTGCCATGTAACAATGATAAACCATAGTACTCTAACAAAATCTATTTACAAGTTGAAAAACTCCATGATGAAATGGAAGTAAATCTCCATGGTTAAGAATTTTTCTACAATATGTTTAATTCATATATGAATTCTTTTTCCACTTGTAATTAATAACAATAATAATAATTTAAAATAAAGTTATAATTTAGTTGATTTTTATTAATCTTGGCAATGAGATGTATTATAAGTAAATGTTTTGATGTCTATTATACATTGTTGCCTATCGCCTTTTTACTTGTCATTTAATTTATATCATTAAAATAATATATCTATATTTAATATTTAATTATATATATATATATATATATATATATATATATATATATATATATATATATATATATATATATATATATATATATATATATATATATATATATATGAAAGTTGAGTAGGACTACATCTTCATCATCATGTCCAATACATATCACACCATAGGCGCGGGGAATTGAATGGGTGACTTCACATTAAGAAAATTAAATTTATAGACTTATATTACTCGATTGATATCATTGCTAATTTCTATGATGTTAGCCCATTGAATTACTAGATCAAACAAACCTTTAGCTCACTGATAATTTTATATTTTTTCCCATGAGACCTACCTTCTCGTGCACAGATTGATAATCTTCTAGACCCAAGATGACTTTTCATGGATTTTTATTCGTTGTTGACGTGACTCGTTCTTTCATGGAAACACAAAAGACTTAAAAGTGATAACAATGAAGAAGTTGTTTGTAATTTCTAGTCAAGGTAACACAAAGTTTTGAATTAATGTAGATCCAGAGCATAGGCTGAAATTTCTTGACTGGAAGACGCACTACCCATGGTCTTCGTTATCAGCCTCCTCTAATAATTCACAGAGACATTAAACAATGACATGAAAGCAACTAACATTTTTCTTGATGAGGCATTGAATCCCAACATACCAGACATTGAGTTAGCCAGAATTTTTCCCAAAGAGAAGAGTCATATCCAAACAAGAGTTGCGAGGACATTCTAATATTGAATTTATTTTTTCTACACTTTCCTAAATAGTTTACCTTCATGAAATCATGTGATTTTAACAAAACCCAACTTACTTGACATGTTTATGTTTCATTTCATTGGAGTATGTAGTTGTTACATGGCTCCAGAGTATGTAATGCAGGGAAAACTGTCTATAGTAAAAAATGTAGATTTTCAATAATGTAGATTTTCCCCAAGAAAAGTCAATAACGTAGATTTTCCCCAAGAAATGCAAGGTTTATTGGAATGGGTAAGATTTCAACTTGAACCTCACTTGGTGTCAATAAATAAATCTGGGAATATTTTAAAAGACTGGTTTGATGTGCTAGAATAGAGATATCTATATACTCTGTATTTGATTTTGGAAATCGTGACATCGTTTCTTAGATTTAGAGATCCGTGGAACATAACATTCGTTCATTTGTTATTTTGCAGGGTGGTTTGGCTCTTTGGTAGTCCTTTCCTTTGTGATTCAGACTAGTTTCCCCTCCACATACTACTATACCAGTAATCGCAACCTATCGTCCACGTCAGATCCTCTTTCAAGCAAACTTTTTCCTCTGTTGGAATCATTTTCAGCCCTGAAGCATCTTTCTCAGTCACATGTAACCTGACTTTTAGAACACATGAAAATTACAGTGACGGTGATTGCCTCGGTCATATGAGCAGATTTAGATGACATTGCAGGAGAATTACAGTGATGGTGATTTCCTCGGTCATATGTGCAGATTCATATGACATTACAAGAACATTATAGTGACGGTGATTTCCTCTGTCGTATGAGCGGATGAGATGACATTGCAAGAACTTTGAGTGGTCCTCTGACTACAAGCGGTGGCATTCACTTGTATGAAGAATTTTTGTGGCAGTGGGGATTAGTGCCAACATAAGCATAAATATTGTCTACTAGTTTCACCAATATTTCGAAGGTGTTTTTTGGCCTGGGCAAGCCCTAATATTTTCACCATTTTATTATTTATATTTATTTATTATTATTAATTTTTTTAAGAAAAAACCTTGAAATTTCAAAAAAAAAATTTGATTTTTTCAGGATTGGAATTTTTTTTTGAGTGAAAGTTAATGGGAAAATATTTTTTTTGTAGGTTGGGTAAAATAAATTTTATATGGAGCTAAATATTTGGACAAAATTTTTAAATAAGTTTTTTCCAGGCATAGTGTTTAATTGTAATTGTAAAAAAAATGAGAGTATTTGATATTATCGTAAAACTAAAGATACAAATTGTTCCTTACTCCATATAATTATCATACATGAAAAATAAAATTGCAACGAGAGTTACAATCCAAAGAATTGTGAAAAATGTTAAGTGCAAACCAACTGATTTTAAGATTTTCCTATAAGAATAAAGAAGATGAAGCCATGGGGTTGATTTAGTTGCATGTTTTAGACAACCTACTATTTCATCTTAAAAAATGGACCACTCACAAACAAAGTTGGTTTGGAATTGTCAATGAATTCCATTGTTTGGAATTGGAAAATAGATTATCAACCCTACTACTTGATGAGCATGTCTCTATTTAGGAGTATCTTGGTCAATTTAGGTCATATTTTTTTTCCCAAATAAAGTATGTGGCAAGGAGAAAAATGAAGCAGTGTATTTTTTTTATCTTGTCAAAATTAAAGGGTCCTTTTTAGGTTTTCTCATCTACCTTCTATTCAACAAGGGATGTCCTTAGTGGATCATTCAAAATTGACAACTTTGAGACCTTTTCTAATCATATCATGTGAGAACAATCTAAGCTCAAGCAAATATATGTTCTCTCAAGCTCTTCAAATTAGGCTTTGATGGCTCATAACTCCAAAGGTCAACATAAATTTCGATCTTAACAAAAGAAAATTTATGTTCAAGCCTGTGAGACTCCCTCCAATGCTAAGAAAAATACCAAGTCTCCACCTCCAACTTCCAATAACGATGGATCCTCCTCGAAGACAACAAAGAAATAGGGAAATAAAAGGACAAAATCAATGAAACATGTGCCTTTTGTGGCAAATCTAGTTATATTGAAGCAAAATGTTGGAAAAAGTTGGAATTATTAGATGATGCCATGAATAAGCAAAAATTCTCAACAAGAAGAGGACATGCTTTATCGGCCCAAGCTCTAGGTAGATCTACAAATCACTGGTTACTTGATGAAGGCACATCAAATCATATGGCTCTTTGTCAAGATTTGTTTCCTTCTACATCGCATAGCGACATTTCAAATACTTCGATCAACAACTCTACTCAAGTTGAGGTTTTGGGGTAAGGTATCATGCAATTGACCAATGGATGCATTAACAATGTGCTCCTGAGTCCTACTCCCTGTGATCTCTCCAAATTCATTTCCCATCTATCAGATCTATCATTCTGGTCATGGAAAAACAATGGAGTTTTCTCCAAATCAGCGAGTTATTAGGTATCTACATAATCTAGTAGTTTTTGTTGTTATTGGATAGGTGGATCATGCCTCCAAATTAAATAAGTTTTTTTCTTTTAGTCTTCCTCCGCTTCTTCTTTTATAGCTCATGCTAATTCCTTGAGTAATCTTTGACATGAAAAATTTGCTCATCTAAATTAAAGATAGCTACAGTAGATTTTCACCCAAATTTTGATTTTAGATCTTCTAAAATTTTCTTGAATTAAAAAGGTATGTGCAGGCTGTGCTCTTAGAAAACAACACCAAGATCCCTTTCCTAAAGGGAAAACACACATTTTTAGTTGGTGCATATTTATTTAATAACCTTTCACTACAAGGATAAGATCCTCTAACGGAGGTTAAAAATGAGGGTTTTAGTGTTATAAAATTGGCCAAAATTGTAAAAAAACAAAATTCTACAACATCCGTTTTTGGTAACGGAGGTTTAGAGGAGCTTTTAATGAAATTTCAACACAACTAAAAAAACTAGGCAGTTGTAGGTTATTACAGATGTTTTTTCATCAGTGCGCTACTAAGGTGTCAACACACTAGTGCTTGTCATCTAGACGGTCGGCCCAAGGCGGTCGAAGGTGCATGCACCAGGCCATAAAGGTATAAAACCACATCAGGCACACTGTAGCTGATACAACTCATGGGGCCATTCTAATTGGTATTGGGATTTGTGCGGTGCCGATAGTACGTATCAACGCACCGGTTCGTATTCTTATAGAAATGCATCGGTGAGCAGTATCAGAAAAACACACCGATTGTTCTAATTCGTATTGGTATTTGTGCGGTGCCCATAGGTCGTACAAATGCACTGGTGCATAGTCTCACATAAACGCACCAGTGCGTAGTATCGTACAAACACACCGAGAGTTATAATTGGTATTAGTATTTGTGCAGTGCCCATAGGTCGCAGAAATGCACCGGTGCGTTGTATCATACAAACACAATGGTGTACAGTAACTGACATGCACCGGTGTTCATTTTGTATTTTTTAGAAACATCAACCTATGACAGTGCAATTATTGTGATTTTTTAAAATTCATTATTCATCAAAAGTCGACACATCTTATAAAAGTATTCATATTAATTAAATTTTTATTAATGCATTTGAATGTGATGTTTGGATTAATTTGTTATATCATATCATAATTATTGTGACTTTTTAAAATTCATTATTCATCAAAAGACGACACGTATCTTATAACAGTATTCATATTAATTAACTTTTTGTTAGTGCATTTGAATGTGATGTTTGGATTAGTTTGTTATATCATATCATTAGATTTCACATCTCTTCATTATAATATTAAATCATCCATAAATTGAATCAGTGGTATTACATTTCACAGTGACAATGGAGAATGCAATAGAATGAATTAAAACACACACACACACACACACATATAAGAAAGTCTTTGTCATACAAAATGGGATAGTTATTGGTATCCCTTTGTCTTTCAATTGGGACACTATGTCCATTATATTAAACAAAATGTATGATTTCACTGACAAATATTTCAAAAAATACAACACCTTGCTTTGATATCCAAACATAATGATCATCATTCTTCGCTTGAACTGTTGTCACTACTTGAGCTACTTCCATGACTTGGGTTATTTTAAGGAATGTTTTTTTCACGGTGTTGATTTTTTTCTTCTTCTTCACCTTCCATATACAAACATAAAAATAAACTATAATGAGTGTATATACACTGGTGAGAATAATGAAAATTGCAAGATTAAATAATATACATCAATGTAAATCGAAAAGAAATGACGTACCATAGCAAAAATTGACTCATGAACTATAGACATTCTTTCAAAACCATGTACTATGCCATATTTCAAGATTTCATCTGTTGGCGTAGTTCCATAGTTTGTTTCCTGCAAGTTTTATACCCCACAACAAATCATATATTTAATATAAAATAATTTTTTTGTTCTATTAATTATAGACAGAGCTAAGTAAAACAAGATTGATAGATGCTTACAAATTCCACAATTAATTTATGATATGCCAACATATACTCACAACCCATATTTAACACAATGTCAATCAATTTGTCTGATGGTTCTTCTTTGTATGTTAGCACCAGTTTGAAAACATTCAATGATGATTTTTGTAAAACAACTTAAAATATACAAAAATGAAATCTAGTTAAGTTGTTATAAGGAAGTAAAAATTAGTGACAAACATAGATATCAACCCTTTTCTTCCTTGTCGTCCTATTTTATGTGCTGATTGGGTTCCATTTTCTTTTCTTTTCTGCAAGAAAATACTTGAAATTAATATTTAATGCTAATTTGTTTATTTATATTACCTAATGATCAAAAAATTCAATGATTACATATTACATTTGAAGTACGTTGTTGTTGAGATGGCTCCTCCTGCAATGCAATTTTGTCCATTTCTTTGACCATATCCTTGTACACCTTTTTGGACATTCCTACTGGCATATTTATGATATTAGCTCATTCATCTTTTGAGATTTTCATAATCTTCCTGAAAATGTAGCATGACAATAAACTATTTAATTTTATATTGATATATGAAAAGTAAATATAACAAAAGTGATATTTATAAATGATATTTATAAATCATTCTAGAAAAACATTTAAGGGAATATTACTTTTTCATTCTTTCTTTTTTGTTTTTGTACGTTTTTGCTATTAAAAGTCTAACATATCTCATTGACCAATTCTCTGGAAACTCTTCCTATAGTTTAGATAAAATTTGGTTCTTGGAATCATTAGATTGATTTTTGTATTGTAAGTGGAAAGAACGTCTATACATTCGTTCCACTAGATCCCTCAAACTTTTGTAAAAATTCCCCCCCTTTTGTGAACCTCCAGCACCACTCGAGATGAGCTAAGGAGCAATTCATTTTCATTTGCATGTTCTATTTTTTTTCTTTTCTTGGAGCAACGTTCCTTTTCTGATTTGTTGGTCCCTATAGAACATTAAACAGATGTGAATTAATAGATTGTTTGAAACGTGTTATCTAATAATTTTAAGTATATTATGAATGAAAATTAAAAAAAGAAACTCATATTGGATCGATAGTATTTTTTCATTCACCCGATTCATCCTTTTGCAAATTTTCCATCAATCTTTTACGCTCTTCTGGTCCTATATCAGAAATAATATTATTGAGCTTCATCATTTTGTGGTTGTGCATGATACACAGTAAACAATACATATAGTTCAAAAATAATATTTTTTTTTAGGCTTGGAATTTTTTTTTTGAGGGAAAGTTAATGGGAATTTTTTTTTTTTTTGTAGGTTTGATAAAATACATTTTATATGGAGCTAAATATGTGGATAAAAGTTTTAAATAATATTTTTCTAGACATAGTGTTTAATTTCAATTGTAAAAAAATGAGAGTATTTGATATTATGGTAAAATTAAAGATACAAAGTGTTCCTTACTCCATATAATTATCATACATGGAAAAGAAAATTGCAATGGGAGTTACAATCCAAAGGATTGTGAAAAATGTTAAGTGAAAACAAACTGATTTTAAAATTTTCCTATGAGAATAAAGAAGATGAAGCCATGGGGTTTATTCACTTGCATGTTTTATACAACCTACTATTTCATCTTAAAAAATGGACCACTCACAAACAAAGTTAGTTTGCAATTGTCAATGAATTCCACTGTTTAGAATTGGAAGCTAGATTATCAACCTTAGTACTTGATGAAGATGTCTCTATTTAGGAGTATCTTGGTTAATTTATGTCATAATTGTTGTCCCAATTAAAAGTATGTGGTATGGAGAAAAATGAAGCAGAGTGTATTTTTTTGATCTTATCAAAATTTAAGGGCCCTTTTCAGTTTTTCTCATCTACCTTCTATGCAACAAGGGATATCCTTGGTGGATCATTAAAAATGGCCAACTTTGAGACATTTTTTGATCATATCATGTGAGAAAAATCTAAGCTCAAGCAACTAGATGTTCTCTCAAGCTCTTCAAATTAGGCTATGATGGCTCATAACTCCAAAGGTGAGCATAAATTTCGATCTTAACAAAAGAAAAGCTATGTTCAAGCCTGTGAGACACCCTCCAGGGCTAAGAAATTTACCATGTCTCCACCTCCAAATTCATTTCCCATCTATCAAATCTATCATTATGGTGATGGAAAAACAATGGAGTTTTCTCCAAATCAAGGAGTTATTAGACTACATAATCTAGTAGTTTTTTTTGTTATTGGATAGGTTGATCATGCCTCCAAATTAAATAATTTGTTTTATTTTAGTCTTCCTTCACTTCTTCTTTTATAGCTCATGTTGATGGCTCATAACTCCAAAGGTGAGCGTAAATTTCGATCTTATCAAAAGAAAAATTATGTTCAAGCTTGTGAGACTCCCTCCAAGGCTAAGAAAAATACCAAGTCTCCACCTCCAAATTCCAATAACGATGGATCCTCCTCCAAGACAACGAAGAAACAGGGAAATGAGAAGACAAAATCAGATGAAACATGTGCCTTTGTGCCAATCTGGTCATATTGAAGCAAAATGTTGGAAAAAGTTGGAATTATTAGATGATGCCATGAAGAAGCACAATATTTCAACAAGCAGAGGACATACTTTATCAGCCCAATCTTTAGTTAGATCTAAAAATCATTGGTTACTTGATTACGGCACATCAAATCATATGGCTCTTTGTCAATATTTACTTCCTTCTACATCGCATAGCAACATTTTAAATATTTCGATCAACAACTCTAGTCAACTTGAGGTTTTGGGGTAAGGTATCGTGCAATTGACCAATGGATGCATTAACAATGTACTCCTAGTCCCTGATATCTCTCCAAATTCATTTCCCATCTATCAGATCTATCATTTTGGTGATGGAAAAAAGTGGAGTTTTCTCCAAATCAGTGAGTTATTAGATATATTCATAATCTAGTATTTTTTGTTTTTATTGGATAGGTTGATCATGCCTCCAAATTAAATAATTTTTTTTCTTTTAATCTTCCTCTGCTTCTTCTTTTATAGCTCATTCTGATTCCTTCAGTAAGCTTTGACATGAAAATTTTTTCCATCTAAATTAAAGATAGCTACAATAGATTTTCACTCAAATTTTGATTTTAGATCTTCTAAACTTTTCTTGTATTAAAAAGGTATGTGCAGGTTGTGCTCTTAGAAAACAACACCAAGATCCCTTTCCTAAAGGGAAAGAACACCTTTTTAGTTGGTGCATAATGATTTAATGCCCTTGCAATACAAGGAAAAGACCCTCTAGCGGAGGCTATAAAGGAGGTTTTTAGTGTTATAAAATTGGCCAAAATTGTCAAAAAAACTTTTTCTCCAACATCCATTAAGAGGTTTTGGCGGAGATTTTAACGGAATTTTAACACAACTAAAAAAATTGGGCGGACAAAGGTTATTACATATGTTTTTTCATCGATGCACTACTAAGGTGTCAATGCATCGGTGCTTGTCATCTAGACGGTTGGCCCAAAGCGGTTGAAGGTGCATGCACCAGGCTGTAAAGGTACAAAACTGCACTAGGCGCATTGTAGGTGATACAACACACGTGTCCGTTCTAATTGGTATTGGGATTTGTGCAGTGCCCATAGGTCTTATCAACGCACCGGTTCGTAGTCTTATAGAAACGCACCTGTGCACAGTATCAGAAAAACACACCAATTGTTCTAATTCATATTGGTATTTGTGAGGTGCCCATAGGTCGTACAAACACACCAGTGCATAGTCTCACATAAACACACCAGTGCGTAGTATCACACAAACACACCTAGAATTATAATTGGTATTGGTATTTGTGCGGTGCCCATAGGTCGTAGAAATGCATCGGTGTGTTGTATCATAGAAACACATCGTTGTACAGTAACTGACACGCACTGGTGTTCATTTTGTATTTTTTAGAAACATCGACCTATGACAGTGCAATTTAAATTCATTATTCATCAAAAGTCGACACATCTTATAACATTATTCATATTAATTAAATTTTTATTAATGCATTTGAATGTGATGTTTGGATTAATTTCCTATATCATATCATAATTATTGTGATTTTTTTATATTCATTATTCATCAAAAGATGACACGTATCTTATAACAATATTCATATCGATTAAACTTTTATTACTGCATTTGAATGTGATGTTTGGATTAATTTTTTATATCATATCATCAGATTTCACAACTCTTCATTATAATATTTAGTCATCCATAAATTTAATCAATGGTGTTACATTTCACAACGACAATGGAGAACGCAATAGAATAAATTAAAACATATTTTATTATATATATATATATATATATAACTAAGACAGTCTTTGTCATACAAAACGGGACAATTATTGGTATCCCTTTGTCTTTCAATTGGGACACTATGTCCATTACATTAAACAAAATGTCTGATTTCACAGACAAATATTTCAAAAAATACAATGCCTTGCTTTGATATCCAAACATAATGATCATCATTATTCTATTGAATTGTTGTCACTCCTCGAGCTACTTCCATGACTTGGGTTATTTTTAGGAATGTTTTTTTCACGGTGTTGATTGTTTTCTTCTTCTTCACCTTCCATCAAAACACATAAAAATAAACTGTAATGAGTGTATATATATTGGTGAGAATAATGAAAATTAAAATATTTAATTTCTGATATCAGCTTGTTCATTTTTTGAGATTTTCATAATCTTCTTGAAAATGTAACATGACAATAAAATATTTAATTTTTATTGATATATGAAAAGTAAATATAAAAAAAGTGATATTTATAAATAATTCTAGAATTTTTTTTAAAGGAATATTACTTTTTCATTCCTTCCTTTTTGTTGTTGTACATTTTTGCTATTAAAAGTCTAACATGTCTCATTGACCAATTCTATGGAAACACTTCTTATAGTTTAGATAAAATTTGGTTCTTGGAATGATTGGATTGATTTTTGTATTGTGAGTGGAAAGAACGTCTATACATTCGTTTCACTAGATCCCTCAAACTTTTGTAAAAGTTTTTCTCCCTTTCGTTAACTTCCAGCACCACTCTAGATGAGCTAAGGAGAAATTCATTTTCATTTTCATGTTCTATTTGTTTGTTTTCTTAGAACAACATTCATTTTCTGAGTCATTGTTGATCCCTATAGAACATTAAACATATGTGAATTAATAGATTGTTTGAAACATGTTATCTAATAATTTTAAGTATATTATTAATGAAAATTAAAAAAGGAAATTCATATTGGATCGATAGTATTTTTTGATTCACCTGATTCATCCTTTTGAAATTTTTTCATCAAGCTTTTACGCTCTTCTGATCCTATATCAAAAATAATCTTGTCGAGCTTCGTCATTTTGTGGCTCTGCATGATACACAGTAAACAATACATATTAGTTAAACTTACATATAGTTAAAGAATAATATTTTTTGTAAAGAATTTACAAAGAACTTGGATTTTTTTCTTTTCTTGATGTGTTATCACTATTTTTGTTACTTAATCTCTTGTCAGCCATTTCTTTATCAATATGAAAATTGTACCATATTATTCACTAATATATTTTATAAATAAGTTATCAACTTTTCAGGTAAAAAAAAAATCAAGAAACCGGTGCACTTTTAAATGATGTACACGCCGATGTCAGTGCGTCGTGTTCTTATAAATGCACCGCCCAAACAATATAAAAAATCATACGATACTCTATCTCAACAAGGAGCACCAGTGTGTTATATATTAACCACTGCACTGATTAACACAGAGAAAATATTAAAAATTGTCTAGTGTTAGTTTTTGTAGCATATAGTGTCATGGAGGGTGCGGTGCGGCCTATTCTTATAAATTCTCCACACAAACAAGGGACCACTGTACGGTGCTCTCTGTCAACTAGGAGACTCGGTGCATTATATGTTACATGGTGCACTGATTAACACAAAAAAAAAAAAAAAAAATTCCAAACAGTACGTGAGCAGTGCGCTATAATGAAATAGCGCATCGATGCCCTATTTTACATATGGCGCAAAGTTTTAAAAAATTGTTTTTAAATTTTTTATCAAATAGTACGTGCGCGGTGCGCTGGGATAAGACAACGCACCGGTGTGCTAGGTTATGCAGAGTGCACCGATTACAATTTTTTTTTTTTTTTTTTTTTTTTTTAAATTCACGCAAGGGCTGACATGGATTGGGATCCAACTATGCAAGTCATCTCATGGGTTAGATGTCATAGGGCTATATATATAGCAATACAAATCCTCTAAATCTAAAATGAAAAGCCCTAATTCTAAAATCACAGAAACAGGAAGAAGAAAGGGCAGAAACAAAAATAATGAAGGGTTTAGGGTAAAAATGGATTTTTTTTTTGTTTTTTGTTTCTAAAAATGAACAAAAACTTGAAATGTTTTATTTACTCCGTAAAAAATACTGCGGAAAATGTAAAAAAAAGCAACAAAATTTAATCACGAGATCGTTTGAAATTCTATGCTATAGGATTTGAATCACCAAAGGTTTGGAATCATAATTGTCTAAATAGTTTTGTTTGAAAGTATTTCGTTGTTCCACAATGCTCTCGTGATCTCTTGCTCCAGGTATGTCTCGTGCAAATATTTGGTTGAATTTTTTTTCAAAAATAGTGAAATAATGAAAAGTGTTTAGTATTTAAAGAACGTTTTATGAAATTAAATTTTTGAAAATATTTTTCCTCCCATTTTTCAATTTACCACATTTTTCACTTTAAAAAAATAAAGTTTTGTTTTTTTATTTGCTGCTTTTTGTCACCGGTGCATCAATTAATAACACTGCACCATTAACTAACGCAACATCAATTAGGTGTGTGCATTAAAATTTATTGTTGATTTTTCTCAAATGCAGGGAGAAAATATGATAATTATATCGAATGGAAAATTCTTCAAAATCCAGCTCATTCCATAATATTTGTCAAATTCTATCGCGGAGTTCTCCATATCATCTCGAGACGTAATATTTACTTCATATTTTATTTATCTTTTCATTATCTAATTGAATTTATGTTTTTTATCCATGTCAACCAGTTTAATAAAATTTATAATGTATACAAATTTGCAGGTTCATGCAGATTCAGAATCGAGTTCAGATGCACAAATAATCAAATAGCTCCAAAACGTCGGAAGCTCTTATCAAGAGCAGCATACCGAAAGGGACATTTGGTAGATGAAAATGGACAGCTGCTTCACACTGCGTATTGTAATAGTATTGCATCTTCTAGCTACAATCCCAGGACAATGATGATAATAATAATTGTTTGGTTTATTAATGTAATTATTTCAACGTCAAACAAATTTATCATGCATTTTCAACATTCTTACTAATTGATATCATAGATTTTGTACTAATCATGTTCAAATATATATTTTGAAATTATTAGGATCATAGTGATGATGAGAGACCTACCTATCGTCTTCCGTTGCACCCCACGACAATGTCAAATCGAGAGAAGGCTGAATTAAGAGAAAAAATCGGAGAGGAACAATACCAAGAATGGTTGAATCAACCACTGATTCAATTCCCGCTACATCCAGATTCACCAATTAGGAATGACTATAGCGATAGTAGTTCTTCACAAGATGGAAATGGAGGCAATCAAATAGAGGTTGGTAAAGATGATTACTTAAGGGATACGACTGCCATGGAGACAATGTTGTTATATGCATTCCAAAACGATCATCAACTAGGGGATGATGCTCATATCGTTGACACCTTTTTCGAAAGCCTTAAATTTGCTTCCACCACCCCTCTCTTTGGACCTAGTGGTCAGTAAAAGTCTACCATTAGGGACAACGATGTTACTGTATAACTTGAAATCAAATTTTGGCTTGTCGAATGCATGTTTCTCGGAAATTTTGAGGTAAGTTACCATAAAGTCCTCCCTTATGTAAATTTGAGAAATATAATCACACAATGTACATTAAAAATGGTCAATTTTATGAATGTTAATAATTATATCGGAATTAATGTACATTTAATATTTTCCATGATCACCAACAACATGTTATTCAAAGATAATTTTCTTCCGAGTGATAATGTCTTTCCCAGTAGCTGTGAAGAGGCAAAGAAATTATTGAAAATGTTGGCTGTTGAGTACATATCATATCATGCATGTCCAAATGATTGTATTCTATATAGAGGAGAATATGCAGACAAAGAGATATGTCCGAAATGTGGGCATGACAGGTATGTTAATTCAAAAAATAAGGGTAAATCACGTGGTCCTCCTTTTAAGATATTGAGGCACATGCCTATAATCCCAAGGATCCAAGGCTCTTTTGTTGAAAAAAATTAGCTATGTTGCAGGTATGGCATGCCTCACACAGAAGTGAGTTGGGAGTTATGTGAATCCCAACTTATTCAATAGCCATGAAGCATATAGAGGATACATGGCCCGAAAAAATCAAGGATGAAGTAAGAAGTCTACGACTCAGCATAAAAATGGATGACGTCAACCCATATTCCCTCCAGAACACCAAATATTCTGTTTGGCCTGAAATAGTGATTAATAACAATAGCCCCCCATGGTTGTCTGTGAAGAATGAACATCTTATGTTGGCTCTCATAGTCCCTGGTAGAAGACAAGTGAAGAATATGGATTTCTACTTACAACCACTGGTAGATGAAATGAAGGAATATGGCATGGGATAAATGTATACGATGTATCAAGACCCATCATAGTAGAGAGGAGTTTTAAGTTGTATGGCATATGTGCTTACACGACACATGATTATCTAGGAAAAAACCAAAACCCCCAACGGTAACCGACAGGGTGACCAGGAGCAATAGAAAACGAAAACACTTAACCCAACTCCAACGAATACTGACAGAAAACCAGAAAGTGACCGTCGAACCCGAAAATTAGCGCACAAGGGAGGATAAGTGCAACTTACCCGCAGTGTACCAAGAGATGAATGGCCAGTGTGGTAAAAGATGAAACCCCAAGCATGTGAAATTGCACACCCGCAGAGAAAGACAAACTGTAATGACTCACCATAGCCTCAAGGAATAAATGGCACCCAAAGAATAAGCTTACAAACCCTCCATGAAAACCGAACCCAAGCTCTTAAAACGTGGAAAACCCGGTAAAATGGCCCTAACCATGTTTAAAAACCATCCCGAGTTTACATGTAGCAATTAAAACGAACTGTTGAACGCCAAGTGGTGTCGCACCCCCTTGCCAACCCAAACCGGCCCGCATTGCCTTACGCATATGTCCCCATGCATCCCGCCATGTATAGAAGCACTATTACACTGCCTTTTCCACCACTAAGGAGACAACATTATCGCGCCGAGGATAGTGATGTCTATCGGTTGAGGGGTCCTCGCCATGAAACCCACATGTCACAAGGGTTTGAAAAACTAGGGTTTTAGAGCCGAACCCGTTTTTACTAGCATCAAAAAACCATTTACCTTGGGCTCAATTCATTTCTTCCGTAAATTACTTACAATACCAAATCGAATGTGATCCTACAACGGCTTCAAGAACATATTCATTGTCTACCAAAGATACAGATGCATGCCTCCCTTGCATGGACCTGTCCCTGTTGTGTAAAAAAATGCTTCATTTTCATCTCCCATCAAACGTTGAAAATGTTTGAACTTCCAAGTTTCCAATTCCAAATTTAGAAAATCGGAGTCATAGAGCTTTGAATGGCCTCCATAATGAGAATCACCCCTAATATTACCTACTTTGACTTCATCAGAAAATTGAAAAACACTTCCATTGCAGTGACCAACTTTTATTAGAATTACAGTATGTGATTAGTGAAATTATTAATTTTAATTTTAAAATTTAATGTTTAAATTTTTTTGGTTAATTAAATTACATCTCCTAATATTTATATATAATATTTAATTTTTTTTTATAAAAAAACAATTCTAGTAGTTGATATTTAAAGAGATAAGAACACCAGCATAGTCAAACTTAAAAAGTAAATGGCATTTTCAAGACATTTTTTTCTGATTAATATTATACAAAATTTGGCACAAATTATTAAAAACATACAATATAATTTTATAAAATAACATATTTACAATTTTATTAATTTAAAATAAGAGTTAATTAATATAATTATATAAAATAACATATTTACAATTTTATTAATGTTAAAAAGAAAATATATAAAATTTAACTTCACTACGATTAGATTGGATGTGAAATAGTTATCCAAAATTAACTTGCACTTACACTCACAATTAAATGTACCACTATACTTCACCACACTCAAATATGAAATAGTTATCCAAAATCAAGTGAAACTCAAAACTAAAAGTCCCACTAATCAAATATAAAATAATTATCCAAAAATTAAACTGCAAGTCTAAACTAAGAGTACCACTCATCCAAAATAAACTGGCACTCACAACCAAGTGATACTCGAGATTACCTGACTGCTCACTGTAGTTAACAAAGGAGAGCAATCAACTTAAACTTTTATTCGGAATCGAACCTGGTATGATTTTTATTCGGAATCAAACTTGGTATGTCCGTCCTTCCGTGTAACAATCGGTTCAAAGAAGCTATGTCTCCGTCTGATTTTTATTCGGAATCGGTTCTTGCTTTATGCAAATGGCTGCAACTTTCCTGAAGAAATTGGCTCCATTATCAAAAGATCTCTGGATATGCACATAATCCTTTCCCCTTGCCTTTCCAAGATTATGTGCGTGTCAAGAAATCTTTTGTTAATGTTCTCATTAATGATAGCACAAGCATGCAGCTACATCTTTTTTTTTGGACAGAGAATCTGCAATGTTTTCCAAGTTTGTTTCTAGAGTGTATTTTTCAAAAGAAAATTACCAAGTTTTTTTTTTTTTTTTTTAATTTAGTTGAGTAGTAAAAGAAAATATGTCAATTATAACTGTAAATAATATGATAATTTGTAAATTTTTCATATATTTAAAGAAAACATAGTGTTATTAGAAATATTTATTTTTAACTTTATAATTAATTGGAAATCATCATGCTTGTTTCAATAAATTAAGGTAGAACCTATACTTTAACTTCTCTTCTGTCCTTGTCTAATAAGGCTGTTATATTCTTATTCACAGATGCACATGAAAATGGGTCAATTCTCTTTACCTTCCAAGCATTCATAGAGTCTACCCTCAGTTTATATATGGTCAGTATCACCATTATGTTTGTAGTTTGTTTATTTTTATTTTTTTTAATTTAGAGTTATAATTTTTGGTTTAATTGTGAATATTAATTGTTTAAAATATATTTTTAAATATAGGTCTATTCATATTACATAGATTTTTATAAAATTTTAAATAAAATTTAAAAAAAAAAACTCAGTATTGTTTTTCTTGATTGTATATGCTTGTATAGAAAATTAATTTTCCATGAAATCTAACTATTTGTTGGTCAATAATTATTCCACATGTTTTTTTTAGAATAGGGTTTTGTACAATTTTAATTTAATTATTAATGATTATTAGATATTTAAGGTTGAAGTTGAAATATATTTTTTAAGTAGTTATGTTTTTTAATTAAATTGATCAATTAAAAAAATGTCATACATAGAAAAAATCTTAACCATGGAGATTCACTTCCATTTAATCATGGAGTTTTTCAACTTGTAAATATATTTTGTTAGATTACTATGGTTTATCATTGTTACAGGGCCAAAAAAAAAGTAATAATTTCATATGACATTTTTTTTAATTGATCAATTTAATTGAAAAGCATAACTACTTTAAAAATAAATTTCAACTTCAACCTTATATATCTAATAATGGTTAATAATTAAATTAAAATTGTAAAAATATTATTCTAAAATAAACATGTGGAATAATTATTGACCATTAAATTTAAATTGTGGAAATCCTATTTCAAAATAAGCATGTTTATTAACCTAAATATACATATAATATATGTAATAAAAAACTAAAAAATAGTAACATAAACTTTATGTAATTAAATGTAGTCACCAAAATAAACAAATTCTGGAAAGTGAAGAAATGTAAAAAAATTCATTTTATCTGATAATCTAGATATTAAATATACAAATTGCATTATGAAAGATGAGTTGTGATTTTGGAGGTAATGGATTTTATTCATGAAATTAGAATATTCAATTGTAATGGATTTCATGGTAAATCTTAGTAAAGCTAATGTTACAAAGAAAGAACCTAATATAATAAGGATTTTGGAAGTTATTGATTTCATCTATGTATTACCAAATTACAATTTCAAATGGATTTAATCATGGATTTTGGTGAAGTTTGGATTAAAAAAACAAAAACAAAAACATTAGTATTTTTCATCTCAATATAAGAGGGATACATGCAGAGAGAATGACCAGGAATGCATAAGAAAGAAACTAAAATGGTTTACTTTGCATACAGTTCAGGTGACCAACACCTTCTACCCTTCTCTATGTTTGAGCTTGAGATGTATTAGGTGTAGTGGGATATGTGTTAACTCTGTGGATAACTGAAATTCTTTCCTTCACGCTCTAATTCTAGTAGTAGTGGAGGTAGTGACATTCTTTCCTTCACACTCTAATAAATTTAGGTGATAGACGGTGATAGGTGGTGCTCTATTAAGCCACTTCTTAATGTGAAGTCACCTGTTGTGATATAAATTAAATGATCAGTAGGAAATAATCTATAATAGACATCAAAACATTTACTTATGATACATCTCATTGCCAAGATTTAAAAAATCATAAAAATAAACTAAATTATAACTTTATTTTAAATTATTATTATTATTATTAATTACAAGTGGCAAAATAATTAATATATGAGTTAAGCATATTGTAGCAAAATTCTTAACCATGATATTCACTTCAATTTAATCGTGGAGTTTTTCAACTTGTAAATAGATTTTGTGACACTATTATGGTCTATCAATGTTACATGACCAAAAAAACCATAACTTATAAATGTTTCATCTGATTTTACAAAGATCTTGGTTTGGGTTTAAAAAATTTTCTTCGAAGTTTGGATTTAAGAGCATTTCTTGGAAGCAAACTAATTTTGCAAAGAATTGTTTTGGGTTTAAAGAATTTTTTTGGAAGACATTTCTTGGAGGCGGCCTGATTTTGCAAAAAACTGTTTTGGACTTAAGAAATTTTCTTGGACGTACATTCAAAGGACATTTCTTGGAGGTATGTACGTGTTTTGAGTTGAAGTAAATCTTAAGACATTTTTCTCTCGAATTTTTTAAAGTAAGTGTTTTGGATTGGAGTATGTATTTTTTGCAAAAAATTTAAAATGAATTTTTTAAAATTAATTCTTTTGTATTTTTTTTTTGTAATCGAGTTATTGTCTAATTTTTTGAAGGAATTTTTTTGAACTTCATACCCTATTATCATGGGAAATCAAAGAACTTGTGCGAGAAAATATGATCGAAAAAGAGACCCTGAGGAACCTAGAGAAGAGACGAGACAATCTCACAAAAGAAAGTTAGAAGCCCTCTCAAATATTGAAGAGGAAAATCAACCTCAAGCAGAAATTGAAGCAGGTATGTAAATGTAAATATTATGATCTATTGATATATTTAAAATTTTCCTAATGTAAAATGTGAAGCTTAATTTTTATTTGATGAACTAATTTGAAAATATTTTGTTTAATGTAAACATATAGAGATATTCCTCAAAATATTGAAGAATAAAATCAACCTCAAGAAGAAATTGAAGCAGGTATGTAAATGTAAATATTATGATCTATTGATATATTTAAAATTTTCTTAATGTAAAATGTGAAGCTTAATTTTTATTTGATGAACTAATTTGAAAAATATTTTGTTTAATGTAAACAGACAGAGATATTCCTCAAAAAATTGATGATGAGATACACAATTTTGAAAGAGAAAATGAAAGAGATATTGAACCAATGATTGAAGATGGTGAAAATATTGAAAGAAATCCAAATAAAGAAATTGAATCACAAGGTATATATATATATATATATATATATATATATATATTAAACACATGCACATATCATTGAAATTATGTTAATTTAGTCATTTATTGAATATGTACTATTTTTTCGAATATGTACAGATGAAATCACTATCGATAATGAGATGTTAGAAAATGTTGACACACACACATATGGAGATAAAAAAACCTGACCATGCTATACAATATCATGTTAACTGCATTTTTGAAAACTATTTCTTAAATGAGCGGGTGACAGTTCAGGCTCAAATTTTGAAAGGTCTCCTATCATTAAGGAAATTAAAATACGCTACGACACTATTGGGTATTCGAAAATCAACCAAAGATAAAAAAAAATGAAGGAAGATGTGATAAAAAATATGAGTAGTGCTATAAAGTCAATTAAGAGATCTAGAGAGCAAGATGTTTCAATTGTACGTAGAGGAATACAGATGGCGATGGTTTCATCAAGTACTTAAGAGAATCGTTTGGTAACATCTATGGCACGAGCACTGGGAACCTCGCGAATTTTTTTTCACAAACATCAGAAATTTCGACTGCAAATAGATGTAAATGATGAACTCGCTTTTTGGAGAGCTATTTGTAGGCAACCATACAAAGATAGACTTGGAGAAAATCTTTAAAAAATAATATATGAATATTGGAAGAACAATTCGCGTGTTTCGCCAACTGCAAGGCATGTGATGCGAAGAAGAATAGCACAAAATCAGTAGGAAGAACATGAAAAATATTTCTTGGAAACCACTCAGATAGAGTTATTCAACAAGTTCAGAGAAGAGAATCGTCAAATTCATGTTTCACTCAGTGCTTTTGTTCAACAAAAACCATGGTATGTAAAATCTATCACCGTACGGGACACTTGTTGTTGTCGTTATCATGTGGAATTTGAGTTATATTATGACACATTCCTTGATTTAAGTAGAGCATTATGGAAGGATTCACCTCCTCCTTCCACTATTCGTGATTTCATATCTCAAATTCTATGTGAAAGAGAAAGCGATGAACTATTTTACAAAAAGAAATGTGTTGGTGGTAAAAAATGCGATGATTGTGGAAATTTGACTAAATTTCAAAACAAATATCATATTGATATAAATGATCAATCATTGTCCAACATGAAAGTTAAATGGAAGAGATATGAATATATCGATACATGATTCAAAGTGCAAACAGTGTTAAAAGAATTGAATTACTAGAAAACGAAATTTTTCTGATAGACTTTTTGAGAAAGTTTGAGGCAGAAATTTACAAATACACCAAGCATTCCCATAGATATCAATGGCAAGACTTGCAATTCAAAAAATATCGTGAAGTTTTTCCACCAGGGACCATTTTGTCAGTGATTGATTTTGTAGAAAACTACCCGTTTGTTCCACAAAAAGAAATTCAGAGTGAATACTATCATTCTGACCAAGTCTCCATGCTCTTCCATATTCTATATAGACATGCTGAAAAAAAATGTCGATCATATAGAAAGCACGAGTGAAAATCGACATATAATTAAAAAATATCACTTTTATATCAGTGACGATCGTACACATGATACATGTTTTGTACAACATTGTTTTGGAAAAATTTATGATTCATTGAAAAATCGTGGAATAACATTCAATGAACATTGGATATGGTCAGAAGGATGTGCAGGTCAATTCAAATCTGCACGATCATTCTTTTGGTTGTGTTGTCTTCATAAGAAAACATGCATTAAACATTGTTGGAATTTCTTTGAGATTGGCCATGGAAAAGAAAAACATGCCGGTGCAGGAGCATGCATAAAACGAGCACTTCGAAGATATCAAATGAACCACTCTACAAGCCGACTTGTGAACGCTAAAGAAGTTGTTCAATGGTGCATCGTTGCTCTAAGCCATGAGACTAACCCATCAAGGGAAGTGCAAAGGTACATTCAATTTAATTTATATTGGAAATATAATTTTAAACATTGTACATTTATCATGCAATTATTATCTTTGATTGTATTTTGATATCATATTTACAAATTCTTCTTCTAATTTTCCATATAAAGGTTTTTTTGGCATATTGGAATCGAAGATGTAGATAGATCAATTGGAAGTGGCATTGAAACAATAAAAGGGACTCGAAAATTGCATTCAATTCAAACAAAGTCGTCCATAAATGTGTTTGCATTGGATAAAAGAAAATATTCTTGTTTTTGTGATGTTTTCATAGACAACACAAAATCCAATGACGTTTGTGAAAACAAAATGTATGTGAACGATTGGAAACATACAAAGCTAAATACAAAGGGAAAAATGTCTGTTGCAATGTTTGAAGAAATTCAATCAGAGGAAACTACAATATCATCCAATGGTGATCGATTTTCTGATCTTGTTAGAGAAGGTAACATTTGAATTACTTTCTAATGATTTAAAGATCTAGAAATAAATTTAAATATGTATAATTTTGTTAAGTTTATTTTATTGTGTAGGAGATGTTTTTGCTGTAATTTCACCTATTGACAATGTTGAAAATGTGAAGTATTATTTGATGCATTGCACTGAACGAAAAATGAAATTATTACAAAACTATAATGATCACGGATTTCAATATGACAGAGGGTCTATTATACTAAAAGGATATTTTTTCAAACAAACTAATCAAATTGGAGACTTTGTTTACTTTGAAGACTATGAACCTGATTCCATAAGTTGTTAATATAGTCACTTGGTGTGTGCAACACGCATAAAGTTGATAGAAGTTCATTCAAAGAAAAAATCGAAAATTAAGAGATGGAAAATGTCGAAATTCGATCATGAACGGATTATTGAAGATGGAATTCCATTAGAATTTTTTTGAGTGAATTGTCCAACAATTTATTCTCTTTGGATTAAATATGTTTTAGAACTTCCAGTACTCAACTAAAAATTGAGCTGCTTATGTTATTTGTGCAAGTGTTTGCACATGTACAAATTGTTATGGTACAAGCACATGCTATAGTATCAACTGAAAGTAGCTTTTCTATACATGTGCATTGATGAAAAATGTTATATGTATTGGATATATATATATATATATATATATATATATATATATATATATATATTCTCTAGAATGATATTAATTGTTCTAGTTTTACTATGTGCATTGATGAAAAATTATTTACGTACTCAATATATATGTTCTAGAATGCAATTAACTGGAACTAGTTTTTCTATGTGCATTGATGAAAAACTAGTTGGATTTTCTGGTAAAAAGTATGGACACAATGTAAATAAATCATCTGCAGTATATTTTTTTATGAAAATTCCTTTCAGACAAGAGACTCGGAGCACTTCTCCGACTTTTGGTGGGATTTGACCCACATCTCTATTCCTGATTGAAAATCTAGTACAAAATTTGTTTGTCCAATGGTCGGATATGTTCAATGTTCATTGATGAAAAATGTTACTTGTATTGGATAGATATGTTCTAGAATGCAATTAATTGTTCCAAGTAGTTTTTCTATGTGCATTGATGAAAAACTAGTTGGATTTTCTGGTAAAAAGTTTCCACCATGTAAATAAATCGACAAGGCTACCTATTTGAGTGCATTAACGACATTGACCCAAATTCAAAAAAAATATATATGTACTATCTAATTATATTTCCAATCAAAATTAAAGGGATAATTTGTACATATATCTACTTCTTTAAACTCTTTTTTCAATTAGAGCTCAATTGATACATGGTTAGTTGCATTGAAAAGCTATGTTCTTCCTATTGGAAATTTTTTCATTCAAACAAGACTACATGTAGAGATCAAAAGCAATCTTAAAATTCCAAATGTACTTCAACCATCCAAAAGGGATTTGTGAAACATTACTTGACATGCCATGCCAATTATAGTGAACAACTATCCAATAGAAACATCTAACATTATATACCACATGTGCCAAATGTAGACTGAAACCATCCAAAACTTTAAAATTTTAAAAACGTTTGATAATATATCGTGCAACATTAAAACATTAAACATCACATGCGAAATGTATATTGAAACCATTCAAAACTTTAGTTTAAAAAACTTTTTGATTATATATATCGTTACTTCACATGCCATGCCAATTATAGTTCAACTAGATCCAATAGAAACATTTAACATTATATACCACATGTGCCAAATGTAGATTGAAACCATCCAAAAATTTAAGTTTTAAAAACCTTTTGATTATATATCGTACAACATTAAAACATTAAACATTTAAAGTTCATTAAATATCACATGCAAAATGTAGATTGAAACCATCCAAAACTTGAGTTTTAAAAACTTCACATGCCATGCCAATTATAATTCAACTATCCAATAAAAACATTTAACATGAAATATCACATGCCAAATGTAGATTGAAACCATCCAAAACTTTTAACTTTTAATTTAACAAAAAAATATAAATCACAACATTACTTCACATGCAAAATGTACTCCAAGCATCCAAAACTTAAATTTTAAAAACAAAACAAATTATAACACATGTTATTACATAACATGCCAAATGTAGTTCAGATGACAACATTAATTTATAGATGACAACATTACTTCACATTCACATGCCAAAAGTACTAAAACCATCCAAAAATTAACTTTTTGAAACAAAACAAATTATATTAACAATGTAATAAAATATGTCCAAAAATTGTATATCTCACAAGTATCAAACTGTATCAAGTTTAACAAATTTTAAGACCATCTAAATCTTGAAATCAAATCTACAAATCATGTCCATCAAATAGAGACGGATCTAGCATCTTTCCTATCAGGGTCTCAATCCACGCCCTATCATGTGAAGCATCATGGGAAACCTACATACACAATGCACATGTACTTGAACATTAAAATTTGATGTTTTAAAAATGAATGAGAATATATATATATCTAGAACTTCATGCAAAAAAAAAATATAACAAAAAAATAATGCAATACCTCATGAGTTTCCCTCTCCATTTGATGAAGAAGTTCGCCCATAGGAACATCTGCAGCGGTAAGTTGTACAATATACATGTACAGTTAAATATATATATATATATATATATATATATATATATATATAATAAAAACTTTCAAATGAAAATGCATGTGTACATATATAGCCTTATTTCAATAATATTAAAAAAAGGAAATAAAGACAACTTGTTCAATTGTTTTGGATGTTCGTATCTCCGTCGCTAGAGTCTGCGGATTAAAAAAATCTTCTATAGGAACCTAAATTCAAAAAAACTTAAATAACTCAAAATATCTCTCTCTCTCTCTCTCTCTCTATATATATATATATATATCTCAATTTTTAATGGAACTTTTTGAGGTAGAATATATATATATATATATATATATATATATATTGTAAACATAAATTTTAAACTTGTGAAAAAATTTCCATACTTGTGGCTCATCTCCCAAGAAAGTAGAAGGTACATCTCCCAAGGAAGAATAAGGTACCGCCATCCCAAAAACATCGGACGGAATCGGTATCTGTTAAAACATTTTATCAAATTATATATATACATACATGTACATGTGTGCACAATTATTTATTTTAAAGTCATTTAAAAAACACTAACATTTGCCAACATATCTTGATGGTCAGATCCATCTGCATTGTTTGAACCAAAGGTGCCGAACGTGATATTAAAATTTTCGTCACGCATCATGTTTGAGAACTACAAATGGTGTTTTAACATATAATCATACATTTTTGTTAGATTAATGTACACATACAAATAAATGTATACATGTACATACACATGTATTTATTACAAATTGTACACATGTATATGTATGTTAAAATAATTTCAAACCCTAAGGTCACTAACACATACCATTCTGGTGCCCTCTTCCTCATGAAAAATTAGGTCTTACAAACCATTGCGACAATTTTTTGCATATATTCGAAGATCTTCAACATTCATGTTGTCAATCTCCTCATATGTACAATACACAAAATTGGCACGTGCATTTTCACGTGCTCTTTGTCAATTTAAACAAAGATCGACTCCACCCAATCCGCTATGAACATTGTCGATCATAACATCTCTTGCTTCTCGACTTATTTGAGAAGTCGCATCCATCTCTGACCACAGATTTTAGACCCGAAATGGTCGACTCACCAATGGTGGCTCAGGGCGAGGCAACTCCACATCTCGCTTAGCGCCCTTACGGTCATATAATCGACCTTTCCTCGGGACAAAAAATTCTGACGGAAGGTCATTGTAGTTGGGTTTCATACCCAAAAATAAATTTGTATAAAACATTTGTGCAAAATAAACAGGAACTTCATCGTTCCATGGAAGCCTTCCATAGGCCGCAAGGTGCCTATCATACAAATAACGAGCTATGTCTGGGTGCTTGAAATACTGCACCTTCAACATTTTTCTTTTTGGCCCTTCCTTGTAATTAAACATTGACTTGGCCACTTCTTTTGTAACTTTTTGTTTTACGTCCTCCCATTTATCTGGACCCATTACTATTTCTTTTCTCTTTCTCATCATTTATACAAATGTATCAGTCGTTGGCCCAATATTTCTGTACACATTTACAATTTCGCCCATTGAATGTGTAACTATTTCAAGGCTTTGTCGACTCTCAGCAGGTAGAGACAAAGCCACGAGATCTCTTTGCAATTTTGCATGAAGTCTTTCACACCTTTGTAAGGTGCATTGCGCCATGTTGGTTTCCCATGGTATATCAGTAATCTCGGCCAGATAAGTTGTGCTGGGTTGACAACCTTCTTCTTGAATGTAGCGGGCTGCCCTGCATCTATTTTGACCACTATTTGGAACATTTTCGGCCTCTGCATCAATATATATATAATTTCGTATATTAGAAAAAAACATGTAAAATAATTTGTACAAATTTAATGAAAAAATATTTAAATTGATGGAAACCTTGACGTTTTTGGTTAGCATCTTCTCCAACATGACCCTGCTGAGAACCAGACCCAGAATGACCCTGCTGAGAACTAGACCCAAAATGACCCTGCTAAGAACTAGCAGCCGTTGATTGGCCTTCAGGGGAATAAATATCACCCCCTTCACGCAACCTGCTACCACTCATTGATGGCCCTCTAGGTGGATTTGAACCACCACCAACCTCTCGAGACAAGGGAGAAGCTTCATAAACAAATATGAATTTATAGTCAATTGAAAAATACATTCATGTGTACATATAAATACATATACATATTCATTGATTAAATTGCGTGAACCATACCACGACTGGTTGAAACATGGGCACGCTCCATGGATGGAGTAGAAACCCTTCTCCTCTTACCTCCTAAAAATTAAAAAATGAAACTTATTAACAACTAATTTAACTCACAAAGTTAATAAAAAATCAATTCCATATGTATACACATGTATGGATATTTAAGATTATATTTAAATATTGTGAACATCCCCCGATCCCTGAACCTCCATATGGGATTCGGCTGATCTTCGTCATTCATCCTCCATGATATATATATCCTCCATGACACATGTACATAGTTTACCTTCAATTTGTTGTGTTTTATAGATATTAAAATGAAGAACTTCTATTTAGATCCATTCCAGAGATTGACTATAGGGGCATTTACTAGATATGTCACCTTTCATAAAAGATGAGATCCAGAGGCTACCTGGCCCTTTACAGACTCTACCTATAGAACTTGTAGAAGTAAACACTAGAGGCATTAACAATATCAAAGAACATTTTCATGCTCAGACATGGGAATGTGTCTCTTTCCCTACGCAGAAAAACAGTTCAAGGTACTTAATCTTCATATACATGTCATCAAGCAGGTCAATGTGATCATCCCAACTTACTTTTCATGAAATTAGGCTTTGAATCCTCTACAACTTGGTGGATGGAGTTGAATGGGAACTAGGTCAAGGCCTTTACAAAATACATGCTAGTGAATAACACTTACTAGGTTATGCCAACAAATAAAGTGGGAGAAATGTTTTCTCCTCGAGGTTATCCAATTGGGTGTGTAATACCAACTTCTGTAGAAATTTGAATAACTGTTAAATTATTCACCGATATTATCCTGATCACACACTATTTGAGCTTCATGCATAATACATAACCTCTTCTACTATTGATCATTAATTGCGGAAATATAAAAATCGCATGCGCACATTAAAACCATAAACAATCACACATATAAACACAGTATTTGTGAGAAAGCTTAAAGTTGAAAACCACCAACTATCTGTATATTATAATGATAGATATCATGTAACAATCATTGTACAAAATCCTCACAAGCTCTCAGTACAATCTCCAATTGTTACACACTACACAAGCTCAGATCTAACAAAACACATGCTCCAATATGCTCCACCTGTTAGCCTGCCTCTACCGCGCAATCCAAGATGAATAATAGCCCAATCTGAGTTCGAATCCACCTAGTATGCACTGCACAATCCTCATTATCATCTCCGTCAATGTGTGGTGCAAACTCATGCACCAGTGTGGTCACAATTGATAGTCACACTTGCTCTTTCACCTACCTCTTCACTGGTCTCCACTGAAACAGTCCAAGCACTGAAGTTAATTGATGTATTATTTAGTCTATTTATGAGTCAATAATTAGTGAATTAATTAATAATTAATTCACACCACTCTCACTAGTGTATCAATCAGCTAGACTAGAAACAACTAGCTCAACTATGTTTAACTGAGTTAAACTGAACACAACTCCATTAACTCCTCAATCAACTCCACCAAACTCTGTCACCTGAGTTCTAACTGAAGTCTCCATGCAATAGCTCCACTAAACCCTCAGGAATAGCGTAATTCCTTCTTTCAACTGCATGTGCCACATTTGTGCACTTAACTAAAGTGCTCCAAGAGGATAAGATAATGTTTAGAGTCCAAATATTATTAAGAGCTAATAATATTCGACATATCTATTTTTAGACTAGAAATCTAAAAATAGATTTCACCTAGTATGTCTAAAAATAGAAGTCCATCTATTTTTTCTGACTTGACCAACCATCCACAAATAGCATCCTGCAACTCATAGAACATGATCCATATGTCTAAAAATAGACATAGTCTAAAAATAGACTTTGCGCCAAAAATAGCCTGCAAGCCCACTTAGTGAAGGCGACTTCTTTCCACTAAGCTCATCATCTTGTTGCAATATCAACACTCCCTCTCAACAAGATATGGATTATCTGCAACCCCTATCCTGCCTCTGTGGTATTCGAATCTGCTCCTAGTGAGTGCCTTCATCAAGATATTAGCATCTTGATCCTCCGTAGGAATGTATGAAAGTAACATGACCTTCCACTGCACACAATCTCTGATATGATGATACCAGATGTCAATTTGTTTAGATATATCATGAAATACTGGATTAACCAAGAGTTTGATGCAACTTTGATTATCACAATAAATCACAGTAGGCTCTAAGTGTGAACCGAACAACCCGACCAGGATCTTCCTCATCCATATAGCCTCGCATGTAGCCAAACTCACTACCATATACTCGGCCTCTGCTGAACTGAGTGCCACGGATCTCTGCTTTCTGCTGTACCAAGAAAATTTTGTCGACCCGATACTAAAAATCCCTCCAGATGTGCTCTTTCTATTCGTTGGGCTTCCTACCCAATCTGCATCTGTGAAGCCACATAGCTTCACCACATCTGACTGTCTGTACCACAATCCATATCCTGATGTGCCTCTGAGATATCTCAATACATGCTTGCCTGCCTTCCAGTAGAGCTTGGTAGTATTAACCATAGCTTGTGAAAGCTAGTTAACAACATAGCATATGTTGGGTCGTGTATTGACCAGATACATAAGCGACCCCACCAACTGTCGATAAACAGTGGCATCCACTACCTCCACCGAAGTAGCATCCTCCTTCCTCCATCCACCAGGAAGAGGAGTATCAACGGGCTTGCAGCCATGCATGTTGAACTTCTCCAGTATCTCCTGGGCATACTTACCCTGAGAAATAAACAGTCCATCACTACGCTGCCAAATTCCCAATCCCAGGAAATAATGAAGGAGGCCCAAGTCCTTCATCTCAAACTCTTTTGCAAGATCCTCCTTGCATGAGAGTATCAACAGCTCATCACCTGTCAAAATCAAATCATCTACATAAAGTACCATGATCAACAACTTACCCTCCACCACAATCTGGTATAGGTTAGGATCCGCGTCACTCTTGGAGAATCCAAGTCCAGTGAAATAACTGTCTATCCGTGTGTACCAAGCATGAGGTGCTTGTTTCAACCCATACAGCGCTCTCTTGAGCCTGCACACATGCGACTCACTGCTGAAGATATCGAAACCTTCAGGCTACTCTATGTACACCTCCTCCTCAATGAATTTTTTGAGGAACACAGTCTTCACATCCATCTAATGAATGTGCCACCCCATCTGCGCTGAAGGAGCAAGAATCATCCGTATGGAAGAATACCTTGTGACAGGTGCAAAGGTCTCCTCATAATCGATCCCCTCAATCTGTGAAAATCCTCGGGCAACAAATCTTTCCTTGAGCTTCTCCACACTCCCGTCAACTGCCTGCTTCACTTTGTAGATCCATCTCAAACCCACCACTGATTTCCCTTCTGGCCTTGGGACAATCTCCCATGCACTGTTTCTGACAATCGAATCATACTCTTCCACCATGGAATCTACCCATGCGGGATCCTCCACAACTTCCTCGAAAGAGGATGGCTCTGTCACGATACACTTGCTCACAAGAGCCATGTATCTAGTGTACCGATCATGTGACTGTCTCTGTTTGTGTTGTACTGTAGGTGCTCCTACAACCTTCTCTACATCTTGAGCAAGTCACTCAGCTTCTGTAGTGCGCTTCCGCCCTCTGATGGTTGGTGCTGCATGAGTGGTCTCTTCCACTTCATGAACCTCCTCTTGTGGCTGATCCACATCCCGAGGCTTATCCTTAGGAACTAATAGCTCCTCATCTGCATGCAAGTGTGGCTCCCTCTCAAGCGAACACTTCATGGCTTTCTCCTCCTGAAATTTGGTATCCCGTCGCACAACAGTCTTGTGACTGTCTCGAAAATACACACGATAGTTGTGGGGCGTATCAGTGTACCCCACAAATATCCCAACCTCTGCGGTCAACTCCAGCTTCTTCCTCACATCCTTCATCACATGAATGTAAACAGGTGAACCAAAAATCCTCAAATGGGAAATATCAGGCTTCTTACCAGAAAACGCCTCCTCGGGTGTACTCATGCCAAGTATCTTGTGAGGACAACGGTTCTGCACATATACTGCAGTATTGCATGCCTCAACCCACAAGTGTATGGGAAGGCCCTGATCATGCAACATCGCCCGTGCAGCACCCACGATCGTTTTGTTCTTCCACTCAGCAACCCCATTCTGCTGTGGGTTATGAGGTGCTATGAGCTCTCTTCGAATTCCTTCTGCGCTGCAAAAGTCCTTGAATTCGCCAGAGATGAATTCACCACCATTGTCGCTCCTAAGAGCCTTCACCTGCTTCCCCGATTCTTTCTCAACCAATGCCTTGAACTCACAGAACTTTGAGTATGTCTCACTCTTCTTTTGCATGAAGAAGATCCAGCACTTACGAGAAAAATCATCAACAAAGATCACATAATACCTGTGCTTTGCTATCGAAGCTACTGAGAAAGGTCCACACACGTCTATGTGACTTCTCTCAAGGATCGTTGTGGCACGACTATCCTTCTCGTGAAAGGTGGCTTTCACAAATTTTCCCAAGGTACATCCCTTGCACTGATCTGACTGCGCAAGAGTACCCTTAGGAAGCCCAGTAGAAATATGCTGCAGTATCTTCAAAGCTCCATGGTAAAGGTGGCCCAATCTCCAGTGCCACAACTCGCCATCATCCCGGCTCACCACTCCTTCTGCCTTGCCTACCATTGCTTCATAGCCATCTACCTACAATTGATAAAGGTTCTTAACTCGAACCCCTATCCTCTGGGTCTCACCAGTTGCCTTACTGCACAGGAAAGCCTTTCCCTCGCTAAAGACAACATCATATCCCTTGTCTTCTAACATCACCACAGAGATAAGATTCTTCTTCAATCCTGGAACATGCATCAATTCCTTCAATACGAAGGGTTTACCAGACTCCCTCTCAAAGGAAATGGTACCGATACTGGTCACACTTTATCTACCATCATCGCCCATCTCGATGTGCACTCCAAGATCTTTCTCATCCAGATCAATAAACAAATCTCGATCTCCTGTCATGTGAAAAGACGCACCACTGTCCAGAAACCACACTGAACCCATCACACTTGATACCAGGCATGCGATCAGCAAAAAAATCCATCTCAGACTACGAGGGAGGCCTCTCTAGCTGCAGATCCAGCAGCCTACTTATTTTTCTTCTTCTGCGGACAATTTTTGGCATAATGTCCGTGTTGGTGACAGTGAAAGCACTTCACCTTGGACATGTCCTGCTTCTTACCTTTCGCACCGGAATGAGAAGCTTTCTTTTTCTTCCCCTTCTTTGCTTTGGCAGCCAAAGTGCAATTCTCTTCATCAGATTTCGTTGATGAAGATCTGTCCCTGGTACTCCGCCTTATCTCCTCTTGCACAAGATCCGACCAAAGTCGATCCCATCCTGGCAATTTCTCCCGACCATCGACAAAGTCCTGATAGGAATGCCAACTCTTCGGAAGCCCAAGGAGAGCCAAGCTCACTAATTCCTCTTCATCTACAGTCACCCCCACACTTCCCAGCTCATCCCTGCATTGGGTGAACTTCGTGAGGTACTTGGGCATACTGTCGCCTTTCTCCATCTTTATGTTTCTGAATTTATCCTTGAGCGCCAACTTCCTATGGTCGCTCTTGCTTTGGAATAAACCTGTCAAGGCTTTCCACATCAAGAATGGAGAAGCCTTACCATGAAGGCTGGACACTATGTGATCCTTCACGCCCTCCAATAGAATCCTTCGACACTTTGTTGTCTTCTTTTGCCATGCGTCAAGTACGGCAACATCAGTAGAAGTAGGCCTTGGAATTTTTGCATCTATGAAATCCTTCAACCCATTGTCATCTAGCACCGCCTCCATCCTGTCCTTCCATGAAATGTAATTCGAGTTGCCCTCAAGGGCATACTCCAATCCCAATCCGTTGAAAGACATCTCAACTTCGACACCAAGAAAACACTGCTGCAAATTCGAATTCCACCAGCACAAAACTCAACCGCTTCAATGTCTTTCAATTGCTCCAATGATCAATATCCCTCTGATACCATGTAGAAATTTGAATAACTGTTAAATTATTCACCGAGATTATCCTGATCACACACTATTTGAGCTTCATGCATAATACATAACCTCTTATACTATTGATCATTAATTGCAGAAATATAAACAATCGCATGCGCACATTAAAACCATAAAAAATCACACATATAAACACATTATTTATGGGAAAGATTAAAGCTGAAAACCCCCAACTATCTGTATATTATAATGATAGATATCATGTAAAAATCATTGTACAAACTACTCACAAGCTCTCAGTACAATCTCCAATTGTTACACACTACACAAGCTCAAATCTAACAAAACACATGCTCCAATATGCTCCACCTGTTAGCTTGCCTCTACTGCGCAATCCAAGATGAATAATAGCCCAATCTGAGTTCGAATCCACCTGGTATGCACTACGAAATCCTCATTGGCATCTCCATCAATGTGTGGTGCAAACTCGTGCACCAGTATGGTCACAACTAATAGTCACACTTGCTCTTTCACCTACCTCTTCACTGGTCTCCACTGAAACTGTCCATGCACTGAAGTTAACTGATTTATTCTTTATTTGATTTATGAGTTAACAATTAGTGAATTAATTAATAATTAGTTCACACCACTCTCACTAGTGTATCAATCAGTTAGACTAGATACAACTAGCTCAACTATGTTTAACTAAGTTAAACTGAACACAACTCCATTAACTCCTCAATCAACTCCACCAAACTATGTCACCTGAGTTCTAACTGAAGTCTCCATGCAATAGCTCCATTAAACCCTCAGGAATAACGTAATTCCTTCTTTCAGCTGCATGTGCCACATCTGTGCACTTAACTGAAGTGCTCCAAGAGGATAAGATAATGTTTAGAGTCCAAATATTATTAAGAGCTAATAATATTCGACATATCTATTTTTAGACCGACAATCTAAAAATAGATTCCACCCAGTATGTCTAAAAATAGAAGTCCATCTATTTTTTTTGACTTGACCAACCATCCACAAATAGCATCCTGCAACTCATAGAACATGATCCATACGTCTAAAAATATACATAGTCTAAAAATAGACTTTGTGCCAAAAATATCCTGCAGGCCCACTTAGTGAAGGCAAATTCTTTCCACTAAGCTCATCATCTTGTTGCAATCTCAAAAACTTCACCCATTTCCTAACAGGTTTCTCTCATAGGTTACAAAGTTTCTTCACCTTATTAGTTATATATTTTTCAATTTCCCGTGGATTCCTTGAATTTTTTCTCCTACCATCTCCCTCTCTCACTCCCCAAATTATTGTCATAAAAAATGCCCCATTGAGGATATGGAGCAATGTTTGCACCATACTTAGAACTGCCATTACTGCTAATTGAAATTGGAGAGTCATGTATACTAGATTGCTTGCTTAAGTGGCTCTTACTTGGAAAATATCCTGAGATGAGTTTGACATGAGGGTCATATGAGGTTGGAAGCTACTTGGTGTAATTTTCCTTAAATCTTGAAAGAAACAGAGCAAAAATGTCATTTTCGATCATTTTTTATTAAAGCTTTTGCATACAGCAGATGTTATCACAATTGCAACACAATCATGTTCCATGAGCATGAATTATGAATGTTGCAAGCCAAATTGCAAGGAAATTTGCATTCATTTTAGGAAAAAGAAGGCTATGAAATTAAGGTCCATGCTAGAACTTGATGAGAGGATATGATACCTTGAAGAGGCTACATCTTTTGGTGACGTCACTAATTGTTTCTCTATTATTTTGTTTGTTAAAAAAATTTATCCCAGAGGAGGGTGTTATCCAATGTGAATTTGAAACCCCCCTCACATTTTTCAATGAAGGTTGTATCTGAATGTTAGGGAGCTACACAAATTATAGAAATGAAATATGATGTGCCAAAAACTTTACAGACATCCCAAAAACAAAAACCACCTATTATATGTCAATTAAATCTACATGGAACCAACAAGCAATATGGTAAAATATGGAATTACGAATCCCTTCAATTAGTAAAAAAAAAAATATGAAGAAAGCACCCAGAGGACTAGAAATAACAATATAGTAGAGAAAAATAATAGTATCTCAGTAACTATAATTGCAAGTCATAAATTAATATCATATATTCCAATTTCAGCACTAAAAGCAAACTCAAAATAACATAAAAGCATAGACATCATTGTTTTACATGTAAGTAAACATTGTTAATGGAAATATGCAACATGGATTGGCATAATCATGCATTTATCAATGAAATTTCATCAGACCATTGAACAATTGTGCGCTAGAACAATATTTAAATAAGTTAAAAGAAAAAATTGACCTATATCGTATAGTTGATGGGACAAAAATCAATATGTAGAAATATTCACTTGGTTTTTATAATTGGATAGAGGAATGACTTAAAATTACCTTGTATGTCTTCTCGTTTTAGAGCTCAAATTTGTAGGAAGGATTTAAGCATTCACATTTCAAGAATCATTAGAAGAGGTTGATAAAGAATATAGGAAGACAAAAAACTAACCAGTGGTGTAATAAATGGATTTCTTGGGAGATAGATTGGCATATGGACTTTTGGTAGCTAGAAATTTTCCAAATAAGTGAATGTATTTGAAAACCAAACCTCTATTTTATTGGTTTAGACAAGGTCTAGAATTTGAAAAGTGAGTTCCCTCTTTCTTCCTCTTACATGTCCAATGATCGAAATCTGGATTGAGGGAAAAAAATTTCCAAAATAAAAATTTTTCATTTTATTTGTTGTACACATGAGTTTTTAAAAGCTAATTAACTCATAAATTTCTCACAAAAATACACTTAAATCTTGACACATAAACCCCTTCCCAATTGGCTAACTTTAGACGATCCTAAACACATTTTTATTTAACTGATGAGGGAGATAGCCCAACAAAACTAGTTTTTCCATATTCAAATCAAGTTGGTATCAAAGAAAAATTTAGCTCATTTTAGTCAAGGTTAGTTAGAATAATTAGCTATTGGTTTATGTCTTCAATTTCCTCTCAAAATTAATGTGTACGTGCTTTTGAGAGACACACTAGAGGAATAAGGTCCAAATTTTTGATGAAAATGTGCTATGAAAGTAAAGGGTTAAAGGCAAACATGTACAAGGCATAGTTGAGCCAAATGTTGTTGAGGAAGGGCCTAATTATTTGGGTCTTGGTTATGGAAGACATGATGGAGAATGCTCCAAAGCCAAGGAGGCACATGAAGCTGTTCCAAGAAGGAATTTCATTTCGTGTTCATTACCTCAAGCTTGTGAAGTTTGTGTTCGTGATGAATGGAAAAGTTTGACACCCACTTTGCAAGAATATGTTAATAATCATGCAGCTAATGAGAATGTAAAAGAAGAGGATGTTGAAAGCTCTAGAGTCATTGAATTCATTGCTAGTATTCAGAGGAGATCCGATACCTCATCAAATTAACCTCCTCAAGAAGGAGACAAAGGTGAATGTTCAAGGTATAAATTTTCCTTTAATCAAATTGCTTTTCATTATGATAAACATGGTAAATATTCACATAAGATTTGGAAAAGAACTTCCATGTTCCTTTTGTGGTTTGAATAATCATAATGTTTATAGATGTTGGAAGAAGATATCCATGCACATGAAACTTTCTAAATAAATGAGGCAAAAAGTCAAAGGCCCATTGGACAAGGAAAATGATGTTGAAAATAAGATGCAATTGTTTATTACTCATTGCCATAAGAAATGTCACCTTGTGGACAAGTGTTGGACTTTGTATCCAACAAGTCATCCACAAAATTTGAAGAAGGTGGAAAGAGATAATGACAAGAATGGAAAAGAGGATTCCATAATCGATGAGGTTTAGGATGATTCACATGATAATGAAGTGCAGCTAAAAGAAGCGCCATTGAAATGGTTTGGTAACGGATGGTTAGATTTATTATCCAATTAAGGCCTTGCATGTATTTTGATGTTTCATGAATTTCTTTGCAAATTCAAAGTATGGTGCATGTTGCATGAAGCAAGATGTTGAAAGTAGAGTTATGTTGACACACTTAAATGCAACAAATATGAAAATTTGTACATGAGCTATTATTTGACTTGAGAGTCAGTTGTTTGAAGAGGCATGTTTTGTCAACTTGTGTTTGGTTGATGGTTTTGTACACCAATATGTAAGAGTACATGGAGATATTCACGTGATGTGAATTTTTTTTCTTTGAAGGAGAAAAATGATATGTCAGTGAGCTATGTTTCTTGCATGATGTGTTTTTCAGTTTCATGGTTTTGTTTGTGACAAGACGTCACAAGATTTTGGGAAGGTCCACTCTTGAGCGAGAGCCTCATGATTACAACCTAATCATGAGAATCAAATGGGAGTGCATCCTTATTTTGAAAACAAATAGGATTCTAAGCTACCTAGGACTCAAACCGTTATTTTTAAATTTGAAATATCATGGTGTGTTGTTTCAATGCCTAAATCCACAACCCTAACATAAATTGTTTTATTCTTTTTTTGCAGGATTTAGTTGGTTATATTAAAAGTCAGTTGAATTTAAAATTCTTGGCTTAGTGGCATGAACCAAACATGTTGTGTATTAAATGAGGAATTTCGCTCTCCCAATCATTTCTAAATTTCCCATATCACCAAGAAAACATGTTTTAAAAGAACATACTTTGGTATGGGAAAGACCTTAGGTCCTTTGACTGTGCACATGTGGTGTGAAAAATTGAAATTGAAAATTTGCAAAAAAGTGAAATTATGAATGAAACCATGAAAAAAAAAACCCAAAAGTGGTAAATGATTTAAATAGACGTAATTAACTATTTACCAACATAAATTCTTCAACTTTTAGCAACTAAATGATAAGTAAAAAAGTATCCCTCCTAACTTAACAAATACTATTTCTCCTAAGGTTCACGACCTCCCTTCCTTAGCACACAAGACATAAATACAATTAATATTTCAATATGTTAATTCCTATCGAAACAAATGCAAATTTGTATATAGATGGTTTCAAATATTATAAGAGGGTTTTTGATATGGTTGACAGAATGTGGAAAATAGAATCCATAAACAAATTATTTTTCAAAACATATTAAACTTTCAAAGTATCAACAAGGAATGTACAAGGGTGTTCAATGAATTAACGTTATTTATTTAAATTCCATGATGTATATATTACTCATAATTTTAATAAATTATTAAATAATGATCTAGATTGGATAATTATATTATTTTTCACATATTTTGATGCTTATAGAGTGAAAAAACTGAAAGAATCAACTTGTAGGGTCATTTTAATGGTGGGTGGAGAATTGGGTTCTAAAACCTTTTGGAGTCATTTTGAGGTATTAAATGACATTTGTGGGGGTCAAACGATTATCCCTTGTGCCGAAATCTTGACCATTATTCTACACTTAAAGACATATCCAATGGTGCAAGAAAAACATCAAATGAAGTTCATTCAAAATTTATGCCTTTAGTAAGTTGACCTATCATGTTGACCACCATGGTACGAGAGAATGTCATTTTAGCCCCATTACTCATGCATTTAAGCTAGCTACATGTGGAATTTTAACAAGACTCTAAAAGGTCTAAAATCACAAACCTCATTAATGGTTGACGGAGTCAAATCTTACACATAGTTGGCTATCACGCTATGTTAAATACTTGGCCACTAGGAGGGATAAGAGTTCCATTTTTTGTTATTGTATTTTGTTCCATAGTTGAAAATACAACTAGGAGTGTGAAGTTAGAGAGAAAAATGTATGAAGTTAAGTTTTTATAGCAATCTTACATGCCAAAAGTCTTAGCTAACTCTAGAGAGATTACCTCTTTCTTTGTGCTTACATATTTTCCATACCAAAAAAGAGAGAGTAGAGCATGTTTACATTTTAGTGTTGTTTTTCTCCCATTAAGATTTCCTAGGGAAAAAGGAGTCTAGAGCATCATTACTTTTTAGGGTTGCTTGTCTCCCATAAGGATTTCCTAGGAAAATAATTGTGTTGATTGTCTAGAGATATGTATGTGTGTGTTTCATTATGTTCTCTATTTCTTACATTGTGTTTCATTATGTTTTATATTTCTTAAATTTCTGCCCTCCTATTTTTCTTTCCAATCAAGGTTTATAAAGTAACATGAGAAGCGACACGAGACTTGGAACGATCATTTTCATTATCTATATGGAAGGCAAGAAGGATTATATCCCCTTAAGCTTAATATTATGTAGTTTTTCAATTTTTATCATATATTTTTTGGTAAGGGTAAATGTTTTTTATCTATAGTAAGTCATGAACCCCAATTTTACCTTATGTAAAGCATGATTCTAGGATTACTACAATTTGTACTTGGTTTTTTATTGTGATGATGCCCTGTCTCAATCACTTGGCCATCTCTCGATGGGTAGTTAAATCTTTATGACAATACTTAAGTAATATTTATCTATTTGTATTATGTGAAATGTAAAAAATGGTATACTATTTTTCATAAAATTGTGTTGAGTTTATCATATATTTCGATGAAAGTTGATTATATGACACGTTTTCTTTAAAAGGATCTAACAATTTTGTTAAGGTATGAATTTGAAATTTTGTGTGGCTCTCTATCAACCTTCACTTCCTCATTCCTAGAAAAAATCTACTTGCTCATTCGTATACCCACTTTGTATTCAAATGCATGAGTTTTGAACTCTCGGTAACTATGTTTTTCCACGCAGGAAAATTATATGTCACATTTTATACTAACTCTAAATATTATTTTGAAGTTTGGATTACTATTATTCTTTTATATAATTTAACATTAGATATAAGTTTAAATTGAAAGCTACTTAAATGAAATATAGCTTAGATATGGCATTTGCAAATTATTATCTATTTATTGAACTAAAGGACATAATTATTACACATGTTTAATTTACATTCAAATGCTTCCTTGATTTATCTCCTATAGCTTAATGTAATGCTAGATATATAATTTAAGTTGAAGGCCCATGAGATAAATATGACTTCTATGTGACATTTGTATTGAATCATCTATTTGTTGTGTTATATGAACATAATTGGTACGCATATCTAATTTGCATTACTAATATGTCATGCTTCTTTAATTTATCTTTTATAGATGACCGAAGCACCCATTTTTAATCTATCCCTTTTGAGTTCGGATATGTGGGCAATACTCATCCGCATATTTTTCTATCATAAAGCAGTGAGTAAAATTGTATTCCATTTGTGTTAATGTCAAGGTTAAGCACATGGATTAAAGTTTTATATAAGATACATTGCCACGGTGTACATTTATATCTAAAGAGTCCAAAAGCTCATTCAAGACCATATGTTTTGTTGATGTAGGTTGATTGGTTATATTTCATTGCTTTTGTAGTTGTTGTTGTGGGCCTTACCATCTATTCATTCTGGTAATTGCTGAAACTAATCTTTCACCTTTTTATTTTAAATAGAAATAACTTTTCAAAGACATTTTAATATGTAAAATTAAGGAAAACCCTTTTTTGCCTATGTGAATATGATAATGTCTAACATGTGCTTTTTATTTATGCAGTAATGACAAAGAACACTATTGTGGTTGAAAATGGTCTAAATGAAACCATACCATACAAACAGCCCAATGAAAAGAGAGAGCCTAATATAGCAGGCATAAAAATACTTTGCTACAAAATGAGAAAACATGTGAGTGAAAAATTTAAAACATAAATAAAGATATCAAACACAATGATATTATGATGGAGAGAATATTTATGTAGCCAAAATGAACATGCAAACCAAAAATTGTAATAAAAAGCTTACAACATATCATTGCAAAATTTAAAAACATAAATAACCTAACACACAAGGATATCTCAAAACAGTTGAATGCATATGTAGAACAAAACCTGTAATAGAATATTTTGCTACATACAACACTGCACATTTTTAAAACATAAACTAACTTAGCAGACAATAATATTAAATTAGATAATTGTTTGTGCAGTTGAATTGATGTGCATAGAAAAACTGGGAATAGAAATATTTGATGCATACAACACACAAATGCAAAATCTTAAAAGATACATCAATCTTGCAAACAGAAGGGTATTTAACTAGACAGAAATGTCCATATAGTTTCAGTCAGAAACCCAGACCTGGAAACCTTTTTTTTAGGAAAAAAAAATGCTGATGTATATTAATCAGTTCATATGCATATATACATATTCTCAGCTATACAGCGAGAAAAATGAGACATATCATCCAGAAGTATATTGTACCTATCTAAGAAAGAGAGGCAAAGAATACAGTGGGAAACATATTACGGGGGGTTTTAACGACATCCCATCATGATCAAAAAACCATACATCCATGTAGAAAAAGCGGAAACGATAGAGATATAGAAAAATATGTTATACATCAGCAGATAGACATTAGGCAAGACATATGAAAGTTCACAAAAATATTCTTTCTCTGGTAGAAGAGCGAGCGGACGCGATGGGAGTCTCGATTTCCTGTAGCCATGGCAGAATAGACATAGAGCTTTTCTAAAGAAACCAAAAGTCTTTCTCAGTTCCAAGAATTCTGGGAAGGGGAAACAACCTGGAAAAGGTGGAAATAGGTTTTGGAAGAATGTTGTTCTTGGCTTCAAGACACCCAAGTAAGCTATTCAAGGGACCTACATCGACAAGAAGTGCCCATTCACTGGTACTATTTAAATAAGAGGTCATATATTAGCTAGAACATGTTACAGTGCTAAAATGACACGGAAAATTACTGTCCGTAGGGATAATCTCCATTTTGTCAAGAAATATGAGAGGTATGAAAAGAGACATTCGAACATACCAGCCCATATTTCACCCTATTTCCGTGTCAAGGAAGGGGATCATGTTATCATTGGACAATGCAGGCCCTTGTCCAAGACTGTAAGTTTTAATGTTCTTAAGGTGATTCCTACGGGTTCTAGCAGTGGTTGTAAGATTCTGAATAATTTTGACAAAAATAAAGTTGGAGAAAAATACTAAAAGGTTTAATTCCAAGAAAATATTGCAAAACTTAATAGTGTATTAGCACTCAAATACTAGTGGAAAAAATCGAATTAAAGTTCTGCAACCATTCATCATCATCCTCCCATTTCACTTCTGTTTTCTAATATTTAACTCTAACGACCAAGACGTGATTACACGGCATAAAAAAGTTATAATAAGATATTAGCAATCAAAGACTCATTAAAAAATACAAACTAGAGTTTTGCATACCCAACGAAAGGAGCAACAATGCCGACGAAAGGAGCAACAACGTGGACATGAGGAGCAATAGCGTGGAAGGGAGGAAAACGCGCGAAAAGAGAAGCAGCGATAGTGACAGTGACGGGAGGAAAATGCGCAAATAATGAAACCGGAAAAAAAATTAACTTCGCAGGCAATTTATTTATAGAAACTAGTTCGGCTGAAGTATTTTAAAAGTAAAAGTTCGGCCGAACTCACAGTTCAGCTGAACTTTTGTTGGAAGTTCGGCCGAACTTTTGTTGCCGGTTTTCCCATCTCCGGCAAAAATTATGTTTGCCTGTGCCGTCAGTGTGTCGTCAATCTAAACGGAATCACGAGTTCGGCCGAACTTTCTAAAAAATTTCAGCCGAACTATTGCCGAAAAAAAATTTTGGCCCCCGATTCTCACAAAAGTGTAACCCAGCTTCACGTTTCCGCCCTACAATATGTTTAATTCATATATTAATTCTTTTGCCACTTTTAATTAATAAAAATATAATAATTTAAAATAAAGTTATAATTTAGTTGATTTTTATGATTATTTTAATCTTGGCAATGATATGTATCATAAGTAAATGTTTTGATGTCTATTATATATTGTTGCCTATAGCCTTTTTACTTATCATTTAATTTATATCATTACAATAATATATCTATATTTAAGATTTAATTATATATATATATATATATATATATATATATATATATATATATATATATGAAAGTTGAGTAGGACTACATCTTCATCATCATGCCCAATACATATCACACCATAGGCATGGGGAATTGAACATGTGACTTCACATTAAGAAAACTAAATTTATAGACTTATATTACTCGATTGATAACATTGCTAATTTCTATGATGTTAGCCCATTGAATTGCCAAATCAAACAAACTGATAATTTTTTATTTTTTCCTATGAGACCTACCTTCTCGTGCACAGATTAATAATCTTCTAGACCCAAGAGGACTTTTCATGGCTTTTTATTAGTTGTTGACGTGACTCATTCTTTCATGGAAACACAAAAGACTTAAAAGAGATACCAGTGAAGAAGTTGTTTGCAATTTCTAGTCAAGGTAACACAGAGTTTTGAATTAATGTAGATCCAGAGCATAGGCTAAAATTGCTTGACTGGAAAACGCGCTACCCATGGTCTTTTTTATTAGCCTCCTTCAATAATTCAGAGACACATTAAACAATGACATTAAAGCAACGAACATTTTCCTTGATGAGGCATTGAATCCCACGATAGCAGACTTTGAGTTAGCCAGACTTTTTCCCAAAGAGAAGAGTCATATCCAAACCAGAGTTGCGGGGACATTGTAATCTCACATTTTTTTCTCTACCCTTTCCTAAATAGTTTACCTTCATGCAATCATGCGATTTTAACAACACCCAACTTACTTGAAGTGTTTCTGTTTCATTTCATTGGAGTATGTAGCCGTTACATGGCTCCAGACTATGCAATGCAAGGAAAACTGTCTATAGTCAAAAATGTAGATTTTCCCCAAGAAAAGTCAGTAACATAGATTTTCCCCAAGAAATGCAAGGTTTATTGGAATGGGTAAGATTTAAACTTCAACCTCACTTGGCGTCAATAAGTAAATCTGGGGATATTTTAAAAGACTGGTTTGATGTGCTAGAATAGAGATATCTATTTACTCTGTATTTGATTTTGGAAATCGTGACATCATTTCCTGGATTTACAGATCCGTGGAACACGACATTCATTCATTTGTTGTTTTGCAGGGTGGTTTGGCTCTTTGGTAGTCCTTTCCTTTGTGATTCAGACTAGTTTCCCCTCCACATAGTACTATACCAGCAATCGCAACCTATCGTCCAAGTCAGATCCTCTTTCAAGCGAATTGTTGCCTCTGTTGGAATCATTTTCAGCCCTGAAGTATCTTTCTCAGTCACATGTAACCGGACTTTCAGAACACAGGAACACCACAGTGATGGTGATTGCCTCAGTCATATGAGCGGATTCAGATGACATTGTAGGAACATTACAGTGATGGTGATTGCCTCAATCATATGTGCAGATTCATATGACATTATAAGAACATTACAGTGATGGTGATTGCCTCGGTCATATGAGTGGATTCAGGTGACATTGCAAGAGCTTTGAGTGGTCTTCTGACTACAAGCATTGGCATTCACTTGGATGAAGAATTGTTGTGGCATTGGGGATTAGTGCCAACATAAGCATAAATATTGTCTACTAGTTTCACCAATCTTTCGAAGGTGGTTTTTGGCCTGGGCAAGCCCTAATATTTTCACCATTTTATTATTTATATTTATTTATTATTATTAATTATTTTTAAGAAACAAACCTTGAAATTAAAAAAAAAAATTGATTTTTTTAGGATTGGAAACTTTTTTTTGAGCGAAAGTTAATGGGCAAATACTTTTTTGTAGGTTGGGTAAAATACATTTTATATGGAGCTAAATATTTGGACAAAAGTTTTAAATAATTTTTTTCTAGGCATAGTGTTTAATTGTAATTGTAAAAAAATGACACTATTTGATATTATGGTAAAATTAAATATACAAATTGTTCCTTACTCCATATAACTATCATACATGGAAAATAAAATTGCAACGAGAGTTAAAATCCAAAGGATTGTGAAAAATGTTAAGTGAAAACCAACTGATTTTAAGATTTTCCTATAATAATAAAGAAGATGAAGCCATGGGGTTGATTCAGTTGCATGTTTTAGACAACCTACTATTTCATCTTAAAAAATGGACCACTCACAAACAAAGATGGTTTGTATCCAATGAATTCCACTGTTGGAAATTGGAAACTAGATTATCAACCCTAGTACTTGATGAACATGTCTCTATTTAGCAGTATATTGGTTAATTTAGGTCATAATTTTTGTCCCAAATAAAAGTATATGGCAAGGAGAAAAATGAAGTAGAGTGTATTTTTTTATCTTGTCAAAATTAAAGGGTCCTTTTCAGGTTTTCTCATATACCTTCTATTCAACAAGGGATGTCCTTAGTGGATCATTCAAAATGGCCAAATTTGAGACATTTTGTGATCATATCATGCGTGAAAAATCTAAGCTCAAGCAACTAGATCTTCTCTCAAGCTCTTCAAATTAGGCTTTGATGGCTCATAACTCCAAAGGTCAGCATAAATTTCTATCTTAACAAAAGAAAAATTATGTTCAAGCCTGTGAGACTCCCTCCAATGCTAAGAAAAATACCAAGTCTCCACCTCCAACTTCCAATAACGATGGATCCTCCTAGAAGACAACGAAGAAACAAGGAACGCAAAAGACAAAATCACATGAAACATGTGCCTTTTGTGGCAAATCTGGTCATATTAAAGCAAAATGTTGGAAAAAGTTGGAATTATTAGATGATTCTATGAATAAACACAATATTTCAACAAGCAGAGGACATTTTTTATCAACCCAAGCTCTAGGTAGATCTACAAAGCACTGGTTACTTGATTAAGGCACATCAAATAATATGGCTCTTTGTCAAGATTTGCTTCCTTCTACATCGCATAGCAACATTTCAAATATTTCGATCAACAACTCTACTCAACATGAGGTTTTGGGGTAAGGTATCATGCAATTGACCAATGGATGCATTAACAATGTGCTCTTAGTCCCTAAGATCTCTCCAAATTCATTTCCCATCTATCAGATCTATCATTCTGGTGATGGAAAAACAATGGAGTTTTCTCCAAATCAGTGAGTTATTAGATGTCTACATAATCTAGTAGTTTTTGTTGTTATTGGATAGGTTAATCATTCCTCCAAATTAAATAATTTGGTTTCTTTTAGTCTTCCTCCGCTTCATATTTTATAGCTCATGCTGATTCCTTGAGTAAGCTTTGACATGAAAAATTTGGCCATCTAAATTAAAGATAGCTACAGTAGATTTTCACTCAAATTTTGATTTTGCATCTTCTAAAATTTTCTTGTATTAAAAAGGTATGTGCAGGTTGTGCTCTTAGAAAACAACACCAAGATCCCTTTCCTAAAGGGAAAGCACACATTTTCAGTTGGCGCATAATGATTTAATGACCTTTCACTACAAGGAAAAGATCATCTATCGGAGGTTATAAAGGAGGGTTTTAGTGTTATAAAATTAGCCAAAATTGTAAAAAAAACATTTCCTACAATATCATTTTTTGGTAACGAAAGTTTTAGCGGAGCTTTTAACGGAATTTCAACACAACTAAAAAAACTAGGGGGTCGGAGGTTATTACAGATGTTTTTTTCATTGGTGCACTACTAAGGTTTCAATGCACTGGTGCTTATCATCTAGACGGTCGACCCGGGGTGGTCGAAGGTGCATGCACCAGGCCGTAAAGGTATAAAATTGCATCGGGCACACTGTAGGTGATACAACGCACAAGGCCATTCTAATTGGTATTGGGATTTGTGTGGTGCCTATAGTACGTATCAACGCACCAGTTCATATTCTTATAGAAACACACCAGTGCGTAGTATCAAACAAACACATTGATTGGTCTAATTCGTATTGGTATTTGTGCAGTGCCCATAGGTCGTACAAATGCGCTGGTGCTTAGTCTCACATAAGCGCACTAGTGCGCAGTATCGCACAAACATGCCGAGAGTTATAATTGGTATTATTATTTGTGCATTGCCCATAGGTTGTAGAAACACACCGGTGCACTGTATCAGACAAACACAACGGTGTACAGTAACTAACACGCACCGGTGTTCATTTTGTGTTTTTTAGAAACATCAACCTATGACAGTGCAATTATTGTGATTTTTTAAAATTCATTATTCATCAAAATTCGACACATATTATAACAGTATTCATATTAATTAAATTTTTATTAATCCATTTGAATGTGATGTTTGGATTAATTTTTTATATCATATCATAATTATTGTGACTTTTTTAAATTCATTAATCATCAAAAGACGACACATATCTTATAGCAGTATTCATATCAATTAAATTTTTATCAGTGCATTTGAATGTGATGTTTGGATTAATTTGTTATATCATATCATAAGATTTCACATCTCATTATATTATTTAATCATCCATAAATTTAATTAGTGGTGTTACATTTCACAGCGATAATGGAGAAAGCAATAGTATGAATTAAAACATATTTTCTTATATATATATATATATATATATATATATATATATATATATATATATATATATAAGATAGTCTTCGTCATACAGAATGGAACAGTTATTGGTATCCCTTTGTCTTTCAATTGGGACACTATGTCCATTACATTAAAAAAATTGTATGATTTCACTGACAAATATTTCAAAAAATACAACGCCTTGCTTTGATATCCAAACATAATTATCATCATTCTTTGCTTGAACTATTGTCACTGCTCGAGCTACTTCCATGACTTGGGTTATTTTTAGGAATTTTTTGTTCACGGTGTTGATTGTTTTCTTCTTTTTCACCTTCCATCTACAAACATAAAAATAAACTATAATGAGTGTATATACATTGGTGAGAATAATGAAAATTGCAAGATTAAATAATATACATCAATGTAAATTGAAAATATATGACATACCATAGAAAAAATTGACTCATGAACTATACAGATTCTTTCAAAACCATGTACTATGCCAACTTTCAAGATTTCGTTTGTTGGCGCAGTTCCATAGTCTGTTTCCTGCAAGTTTTATACCCCATAAAAAATCATATATTTAATATAAAATATTTTTTTTGTTCTATTAATTATAGACGGAGCTAAGTAAAACAAGATTTATAGATGCTTACAAATTCCACAATTAATTTATGATATGCCAACATATATTCACAACCCAATGTCAGTCAATTCGTCTGATGGTTCTTCTTTGTATGTTAGCACCAGTATGAAGAGATTCAATGATCATTTTTGTAAAAAAACTTAAAATATACAAAAATGAAATCTATTTAAGTTGTTATAAGGAAGTAAAAATTACTCACAAACATAGATATCAACCATTTTCTTCCTTGTCGTCCTGTTTTATGTGCTGATTGGGTTCCATTTTCTTTTCTTTTCTACAAGAAAATACTTGAAAATTAATATTTAGTGCTAAATTGTTTATTTATATTACCTAATGATTGAAATTAAGTCCTTATCGCTATGCATTTAAACCTGCGTTGTTGAGATGACTCAGTCTTTTGATGCAATTTTAATCCATTTATTTGACCGCATATCCTTGTACCACGTTTTGGACGTTCCCTCACGGCATATTTCTAATATCAATATAAATTTCATCTTTGAATTTTCGCAATCTTCTTGAAATGTATTATGACAACTAAACTATTTTAATTTTTATATTGATATGAAAAATCTAAATATAACAAAAATTGATGTTATAAAATAATATTTATAAAATAATTCTAAGAAAAACATTTAATGGAATATTACTTTTGATTCTTTAGTTTTTTATTGTTATCATTTTATATATTAAAAGAGTCTAACTAGTATCGTATTATTGATTTTCTCTGAAACTCTTCCTATAATTTAGATAAAATTTGTTTCTTGGAATCATTGGATTGATTTTCTAATATTATAGTTGGAAAAAACGTCCTGCATTTATTCCGCGTCCTCGAAACTTTGTAAAAAGTTTTCACCTTGACGTTAACCTCGACAACAACACTAAGATGAGCTAAGAACAATTCATTTGGCGTTTCTTTCAGTTGTTGGTCCACAATAGAGCATTAAACATATGTGAATTAATAGATTGTTTGAAACATGTTATCTAATAATTTTAAGTATATTATTAATGAAAATTAAAAAAAGAAACTCATATTGGATCGATAGTATTTTTTCATTCACCTGATTCATCCTTTTGCAATTTTTTTCATCTTTCAAACAATACGAATTCTATATCAAAATAACCTTGAAACCTTCTATTAACCTATACATTATAATGAAACAATACATATAGTTCAAATAATATTTTTTTTAGGATTGGAGAGAATTTTTGGCCAGTTAATGGGAAAATACTTTTTGTAGTTGGGTAAAATATATTTTATATGGAATAAATATGTGGGAAAAAAATTTTAATAATCTATATATATATGTTTCATTCTGAATTCTGCGCATCGATGTTCCTATTCATGTTAAATTAGACTAAATTCATTCCTTATCATATAAATTATATACAACAAATAAATTATTAGGTGTCTAAGGTGTTGAAAAAATGTTAGCGAAACAAAGCTGATTTAAGATTACTATATGAATAAAGGTGAAGTATGGTTGGATTATTACAACTTTAATATTATTTCGTCTCAAGATTAGTTATACAAACCAAGGTTGGTTCAGTATATTAATTCCACTGTTTAGAATTGGAAGCTAGATTATCAACCCTAGTACTTGATGAAAATGTCTCTACTTAGGAGTATCTTGGTCAATTTAGGTCATAATTGTTGTCCCAATTAAAATTATGTGGTATGGAGAAAAATGAAGCAGAGTTTATTTTTTTGATCTTGTCAAAATGAAAGGGTCCTTTTCAGTTTTTCTCATTTACATTCTATGCAACAAGGGATGTCCTTGGTGGATCATTCAAAATGGCCAAATTTGAGACATTTTGTGATGATATCATGTGAGAAATATCTAAGCTCAAGAAACTAGATGTTCTCTCAAGCTCTTCAAATTAGGCTTTGATGGCTCATAACTCCAAAGGTGAGCATAAATTTCGATCTTAACAAAATAAAAGCTATTTTCAAGCATGTGAGACTCCCTCCAAGGCTAAGAAATGTACCAAGTCTCCACCTCCAATTTCATTTCCTATCTATTAGATCTATCATTTTGGTGATGGAAAAAAAATGGAGTTTTCTCCAAATCAGGGAGTTATTAGAGTACTTAATCTAGTAGTTTTTGTTGTTATTGGATAGGTTGATCATGCCTCCAAATTAAATAATTTGTTTTCTTTTATAGCTCATGCTGACGGCTCATAACTCCAAAGGTGAGCATAAATTTAGATCTTAACAAAAGAAAAATTATGTTCAAGCCTGTGAGACTCCCTCCAAGGCTATAAGTAAAATACCAAGTCTCCATCTCCAAATTCCAATAACGATGGATCCTCCTCCAAGACAATGAAGAAATAGGTAAAGGAAAAGACAAAATCATATGAAACATGTGCCTTTTGTTCCTATCTTGTCATATCGAAGAAAAATGTTGGAAAAAGTTGGAATTATTAGACGATGTCGTGAAGAAGCACAATATTTCAACAAGCAGTGGACATACTTTATCAGCCCAAGCTCTAGGTATATCTACAAATCACTGGTTACATGATTACGACACATCAAATCATATGGCTCTTTTTCAAGATTTACTTCCCTCTACATCACATAGCAACATTTCAAAGATTTCGATCAAAAAATATACTCAACTTGAGGTTTTGGGGTAAGGTATCGTGCAATTGACCAATGGATGCATTAATAATGTGCTCCTAGTCCCTGAGATCTATCCAAATTCATTTCCCATCTATCAGATCTATCATTTGGTGATGGAAAAACAATGGAGTTTTCTCCAAATCAGTGAGTTACTAGATATATACATAATCTAGTATTTTTTGTTGTTATTGGATAGGTTGATCATGCCTCCAAATTAAATAAGTTGTTTTCTTTTAGTCTTCCTCTGCTTCTTCTTTTATAGCTCATGTTGATTCCTTGAGTAAGCTTTGACATGAAAAATTTGGCCATCTAAATTAAAGATAACTACAATAGATTTTCACTCAAATTTTGATTTTAGATCTTCTAAAATTTTCTTGTATTAAAAAGGTATGTGCAGGTTGTGCTCTTAGAAGACAACACCAAGATCACTTTCCTAAAGGGAAAGAACACCTTTTCAGTTGGTGCATAATGATTTAATGCCCTTTCAATACAAGGAAAATAACCTCTAGCAGAGGTTATAAAGGGGGTTTTTAGTGTTATAAATTGGCCAAAATTGTCAAAAAAACATTTTCTCCAACTTCCGTTAGGAGGTTTTGGCAGAGCATTTAACGGAATTTCAACACAACTAAAAAAATTGCGCTAACAGAGGTTATTACGGATTTTTTTTTTCATCTGTACACTACTAAGTTGTCAACGCATCGGTGCTTGTCATCTAGACGGTCGACCTAGAGCGGTTGAAGGTGCATGCACCAGGCTGTAAAGGTACAAAACCACACCGGGAACACTGTAGGTGATACAACGCACATGGCCGTTCTAATTGGTATTGGGATTTGTGCCGTGCCCATAGGTCATATCAACACACCGGTTCATATTATTATAGAAACGCACCTGTGCACAGTATCAGAAAAACACACCAATTGTTCTAATTCATATTGGTATTTGTGTGGTGCCCATAGGTCGTACAAACGCACCGGTGTGTAGTCTCACATAAACATATCGGTGCGCAATATCGTACAAACACACCTAGAGTTATAATTGGTATTGGTATTTGTGCGGTGCCCATAGGTCATAGAAATGCATCGGTGTGTTGTATCATACAAACACACCATTGTACAGTAACTGACACGCAGTGGTGTTCATTTTGTATTTTTTAGAAACATCGACCTGTGACAGTGAAATTATTGTGATTTTTAAAATTCATTATTCATCAAAAGTCAACACATCTTATAACAATATTAATATTAATAAATTTTTTATTAATTCATTTCAATGTGATGCTTGGATTAATTTGTTATATCATATCATAATTATTGTGATTTTTTTAAATTAATTATTCATCAAAAGACGACACATATCTTATAACCATATTCATATCGATTAAATTTTTATTACTACATTTGAATGTGATGTTTGCATTAATTTGTTATATCATATCATTAGATTTAACAACTCTTCATTATAATATTTAATCATCCATAAATTTAATCAGTGGTGTTACATTTCACGATGAAAATGGAGAATGAAATAGAATAAATTAGAATATATATATATATATATATAAGACAGTCTTTGTCATACAAAATGGGATAGTTATTGGTGTACCTTTGTCTTTCAATTGGGACACTATGCCCATTACATTAAACAAAATGTCCAATTTCACAAACAAATATTTCAAAAAATACAACGCCTTACTTTGATATCCAAACATAATGATCATCATTCTTCTATTGAACTATTGTCACTGCTCGAGCTACTTCCATGATGGGTTATTTTCAGGAATGTCTTTTTCACGGTGTTGATTGTTTTCTTCTTCTTCAACTTCCATCCAAAAACATAAAAATAAACTGTAACGAGTGTATATATATTGGTGAGAATAATGAAAATTGAAATATTAAATAATATACATCAATGTAAATCGAAAATAAATGATGTACCATAGCAACAATTGACTCATGAACTATACACATTCTTTCAAAACCATGTAGTATGCCATCTTTCAAGATTTCATCTGTTGGCGCAGTTCCATACTTTGTTTCCTACAGGTTTTATACCCCATAAAAAATCACATATTTAATATAAAAGTTTTTTTTAGTTCTATTAATTATAGATGGAGTTAAGTAAAACAAGATCGATAGATGCTTAAAAATTCCAAAATTAATTTCTGATATGCCAACATATACTCAGAACCCATATTTCACCCAATGTCAATCAATTCGTCTGATGGTTCTTATTTGTATGTTAGCACCTTTTTGAAGAAATTAAATGATGATTTTTGTAAAATAACTTAAAATATACAAAAATGAAATCTAGTTAAGTTGTTATAAGGAAGTAAAAATTACTCACAAACTTAGATATAAACCCTTTTCTTCCTTGTCATCTTGTTTTATGTACTGATTGGGTTCCATTTTCTTTTCTTTTTTGCAAGAAAATACTTGAAAATTAATATTTAATGTTAAATTGTTTATTTATTGTACCTAATGATCGAAAAATTCAATGATTACATATTACATTTGAAACATGTTGGTGTTGATATGGCTCCTCCTGCGATGAAATTTTGTCCATTTCTTTGACCATCTCCTTGTACACCTTTTTGGACATTCCTACTGGCATATTTCTTATATCAGCTTGTTCATCTTTTGAGATTTTCATAATCTTCCTGAAAATGTAACATGACAATAAACCATTTAATTTTTATATTGATATATGAAAAGTAAATATAACAAAAGTGATATTTATAAATAATTCTAGAAAAAAAATTAAAAGAATATTACTCTTTCATTCCTTCTTTTTTGTTGTTGTACATTTTTTCTATTAAAAGTATAACATGTCTCATTGACCAATTCTCTAGAAACTCTTCCTATAGCTTAGATAAAATTTGGTTCTTGGAATCATTGGATTGATTTTTGCATTGTGAGTAGAAAGAACGTCTATGCATTCGTTCCACTAGATCCCTCAAACTTTTGTAAAAGTTTTTCCCCCTTTCGTTAACTTCCAGCACCACTCTAGATGAGTTAAGGAGCAATTCATTTTCATTTGCATGTTCTATTTTTTTCTTTTCTTAGAAAAAAATTCATTTTCCGAGTCAGTGTTGGTCCCTGTAGAACATTAAATAGATGTGAATTAATAGATTTTTTGAAACATGTTATCTAATAATTTTAAGTATATTATTAATGAAAATTATAAAAAGAAACTCATATTGGATCAATAGTATTTTTTGATTCACCTGATTCATCCTTTTGCAACTTTTTCATCAAGATTTTATGCACTTCTGGTCCTATATCATAAATAATCTTATCGAGCTTTGTCATTTTGTGGCTCTGTGATGCAGCCTAAGGCTGCAAAACCCACATTCTCCTTATGTTAATGCATGGTTCATTTATAAACCAAAATAATTTTCAAACTGGGAAAACTCTAATGCGAAAGTTGTTCCTTGCCTTATACCCTATGGTTAGAACCATATAATAAAACCCATTTCATGAAATGGGAATCAATATCTATAACCTTGGGTAAAGACCCATTTTTAAACATCTGCCATATACTTGAGCCCATGCTTAAGTTTTAGTTTGATTTAAAATCTCGACTTTGGGTAAAACCCAAAGCACCAACATAATAACATCTGGTCCCACAACTTATGGACCACCTTTCCACCATTCATCAAAGATGCTCACCAATCCACTACCAATAAACATTAATATATATTCACCCACAACAAAACATTTCATTTCATACCAAACTCCGACTTTGGTTAAAAGGCCAAGCACCAACATATATTAATGTTCTGGGTCTCGCAACAATTTTCAAACGCACCTTTCGTTAACCTCCATGCAACTACAGTTGCGAATGCCATCGGATCTCCGATGGCTAGGATTGGACGGCTATCACGTTAAATTTTCTCCAACGCGTTATCGCTCCAACGCAATGCGAAATTGGTGGTATTGGAATTCTGTCGATTTCTACATGTCACACGCTGACCATTATCGCATTAAAATAGTAGTTTACCACTTACCATTCATGAGTCACGCAAAAACCATTAGTGGTTTTAAAAAACACCTTCATTGTTCTTTGCTATTGATTCACGGTTCCAAAACCTGCTTCGCAGTTCCGTTGTTTAACTTTTCCCGACTCACCTTCAACACTACACACACCATCACATGAATCAAGCCCTCTACATATCTATACACAGGTTTTATCAAGCCTTTATGTTATGATCATTGATGTGATTCAACAAAATTCACAACAAATTATTATCCGCATATTGTATAGAATAATTGGTCATCCATTATCACTTACAATCAATCAACAAGCAGCAACAATAACCCATATTCCAACCATTATCAAACACTATAATTTTCACAGATTATTCCAAATATTTCTCAGATTCACAGTAAATAAACCATAAGGTCATACAGATACACAATATGTACAATTCCACACTGTTTTTGGTATTTTCCATAAAATATTTACAAATGAAAATACATTCTATTTGACTACTATCAAAACCTCCTTTATGAGACCTAGCTACTGGTTTTGAGCCATTAGCTCTGCCTCTATCCAATCTCTCGCTTCCTCTAAACCCTAACCTTTCTCAAATCTCTCTTTGTTCCCCTAATGCTTCAAAAGCTCTGTTTATAAAACCAAAAATATTCATGAACCAGTTTAATTCAGATCCAAAAATCTCTCACTATCTCCTAACATATCTCTTCAGCTCCACTCTTTATGCAAAATAATCCTAGATTATATTTCTAAATCCCTCAAATCCTCACTATTTTCAGGATTCCTTACTCATCCCTAAGATTTTACAACTCACGATATATTCTCCATAAATCAATTTACAATTAAATTTCCTCAAACTCAACTAAACTTAGGAAAATAAATAAAATGATTAGGGGAACCCACTCCCTTTAGTAAATGAGAAATAAGAATCATGGGTCATATATTTTTTGAAGAATGCCCCTGCATCAGACTCCCTAGGTTGAAAAAATTCATGGACTCCTATTCATGAGTCACCCAACTTCTTCTACTGTAAACTTCATGAAATTTCATCTTCCAATTGGTTGTCTATCCTCTTTCAATTGCAGGTGCATTTGCTGCCTTCTCTCTTTCTCCTGGATGCCAAAATCTATGTTTTGGATCTCCTTTTGCTCTGTTATCATAACCATATTTTCTGCATAATGTTTGGATGTTGATATTCTGCATAAACAACTTCTCAAACAATATAAATTTCTACTCCCTGGTCTGCTGTTGTTTTTCTATTATCTCAATAAAATTGAGTTCCAACTTTATGTATTTTTTCCTGTAGTGTACCTGACTTTTCATTCTGATTCTTGACCTGATCACCAGCATTGTTTTTTGTCCCAAAATAAATTCCTTTATGCTGTCCTATATATTCTTCCATATTTCATTGACTTGCTGATTTTGACAAATTCTTATGCTTATCATCTTTGTAATTTCCACCATCCACTTATCCAACAATTGAAGTAGCATATTTCCAATCTCAAAATAAGATTGCTTCTTTTTTGATACAAGAACATATAACTTCCCAACTACATACTTTCCATCAGCTGCAAATAATTCAGTTATTGAACTTGGTTCAAATACCTCCATATCTACATAAAATATGGTTGAATTTTTCATCCAAATTTTTAATTGCAAACTCAAGAAAAAATATTGAAATTTAAAACTCCTTTTCATTAAAAAAAAAATATGTCTGTGGACTGTACTTTCACATCCTCTGTAACCTTCTTTCTCTTCTGCATTGACTTGTTTAAGAGCTATGTCAACTCTCCTTCCTTCATCCTAAATTTTTTATTCAACTAGATGCTTACTATCATCTTCTTGTTTCCATAAGGAAAATTGGCTTTCTTCATTTTCAGAATTTACATATTTCTTCATGCTTGCATAAACAAACATATATCCAAGGGAAGTTTTTCCTTCATCCTGGAAAACATATTCAAAAATTAATAATTCAAAATCAGAAAATGAATTACATTCTCCATCAATCCTACTCTGTAATTTCTCTGAATTTTCATCCTCTTGATGTGCATATGACATATCAAAATTGTCATATCTTCCTTCATATTTCCTTGTCTTGAAAAAGTCTGCTTTGTCTTCACTTTTCTCTGAATGCTATCTAATTTCAAAATTCTATTCTCTACTCTTTTCTTTAGCCTTCCTTCCTTTCACACTTCTTTTCATTCTTCCTTCTTCTCCCTTACAAATCTGTAAGTCACTAAATTTGCTTTTCCATGCCTCTTCCTTTTCAATCAAAATCCGCCAATCTCTCATCCTCTTTGTTTCTTGACATGAAACAAAATCATAAGCAACATATTTTTCCTTCCCTGATAAAGTTCCTTTTAGAATAAAAATTACTGTCAACACCGTGAATATCATTTTCCATTGAAACCATTTGATGCTCATTGTAAATGCTTCAATCATAAAAGAATCCTTACCTCCATCCTCTCAGACTACTTTTCTCTCATTATTTTGTTGATTACATTTACCTTTATTCTTTTTGCAAGTTGTACAAGTAACACTGACTTCAAATTTCTATTGTGCATCAACCTTTGCCAACTGATCCTTATGTTCTTGACTATCTTCTTTTTCTCTCCTCTTTATAGCCTTTTATGGGATAGCTATAATCTTTAGTAAGATCATTTTCCATTGATGCTCCATTATGTTCTTCCAATATAATTTCTTGTCCATTAACTATCAATACAACTCCATAATTTTTTTGTTAAAATGAAAGATATAATCCCATTACCTCAAATGGTTGCACTGTACACATACTTTTTGTTGTTTATATCATAAGGTTATCTTCATACCTCTCTTCGGCTTCTTCTTTTTCAATCTACAATTTCCTTTTATCTCCAGACTGTTTGTCCTTTCTTTTCCAAATCTCACTAGATTCACTATCTCCAGCTTTCATGGAAGTTTTCAACCTTTGTACATCTGTAGCGTCTTTGAACACATATTTATCCACGAACTATTCCATTATAGTCACCTCTTCTAACATCTTTATTTCTTCAGCAACCTGCATAAACATAATTTGTAAATATTGTTCATCACCTGTATGGATACAAAAATCATCAGTTTCAAAAATACTAGGCTCCTCTTTCTTTGATGTCTCAATCATCATATCTCTCTGCCGATCTGAACTTGTCCAACAGTTCAAAAATTCATCAATGATTCCTTTCTCAGCAAAGTAATCTTCTTGCTCAGGTCTATATTAGTCATATTCCATCTCTAACTCAACTATTATGAGTTCCTCTCTTAATCTGATATACATTATTCTGTTTATCTGCTTTTGCAACAGCTTCCATTTTATCTTCTTTCTTCTCATAGTCCAACCATAACTTTGGTCCTTCATGTGCTTCTCAAGCAACACTATTATTGCATCAACACTTGCTTTCAATTCTTCAATTTCTCTGTCAAATACTTCTTGACTCATTCCCTTACCTTTGCCATTTTCCTTGGCATCTTTCCTTCTTATGTTGTGGCTTCTCTCTGAACCCCTATTATGACTATCAGTAGTCACTTTCTTCTCCATCTCTATGATCTTCTAACTCACTATGAGTTGCACTAAGCCTCTGCAACAACAAGTCCTCCCTGTTGCCTCTTACATCACCAATCCCCTCTCTGGACTTGGTCTTTTGGTAAGCACTGGTTCTCTATTTCTGGAACGTCTTGAGCATTCTTCTTCTTCTCTTCCTAGGCTTATATCTTCCACTCACCTTCTCTTGAGAACACTTCAGTTGTTCTCCCTGTCCAACTTTTAGCTGGAATATTTAGGATCACTGCCACTAACACAACTCTTCTCTCTCTTTACACAACCTTGTATTATGTGTTGCTGCTATCATTTTATTTCTTATAGAAAAAATTCAAATGGAACCAACATCAAAATATGGCTCATACCTGAGAGATATTCAAATGATTGATCTCTTTGAGCTTCCACTGGCTTGGACAATACACATGCTTCTTTACTTTTCACTCTCTGCACTTCAATTCTTCTATCAACTAAATTTCCCTTCTTGCTGAGTACATCCATATTTACTTCTTACAGTATCTCTGCTGCAATTTCTTCATTCATTTCTTTGTCACAGCTACTTGGCTAAAATTTATGTTGCTACATTCATCACATTCACATATCATTAAAATTCTACACAGCTTTTACCTGATCCTGTCTTCCTCAAGTTTTTTTCATAATCTACCTTTGATGAAATGCTAAAGGTCTCATTGTCTGCAATATTTTAGAATTCCTTTTTCCATACAATCTCTTGTGTAATGTGCTTCCTCTTTATTGGATTCATTACAATCCAAATCATATACATGCTGAGAATAAAATAAAATCTTTTTCAATCAACTCCACAGAGCATTAGTCTAGCTCTGATACCACAAATGATGCAGCCTAAGGCTGCAAAAACCACATTCTCCTTATGTTAATGCATGGTTCATTTATAAACCAAAATAATTTTCAAATTGGGCAAACTCTAATGCGGAAGTTTTTCCTTGCCTTATACCCTATGGTTAGAACCATATAATAAAACTCATTTCATGAAATGGGAATCAATATCTATAACCTTGGGTAAATACCCATTTTTAAACATCCGCCATATACTTGAGCCCACGCTTAAGTTTTAGTTTGATTTAAAATCTCGAATTTGGGTAAAACCCAAAGCACCAACATAATAACATCCGGCCCCACAACTTAACCACCACCATTCCACCATTCATCAAATATGCTCACCAATCCACTACCAATAAACATTAATATATATTCACCCACAACATAACATTTCATTTCATACCAAACTCCGACTTTGGTTAAAATGCCAAGAACCAACATATATTAATGTTCTGGGTCCCGTAAAAATTTTCAAATGTACCTTTCGTTAACCTCCACAAAACTATGGTTGCAAATGTCGTTGGATCTCCAATGGCTAGGATCGGACGGCTATCGCATTAAATTTTCTCCAGTGCTTTATCACTCCAACGCAATGCGAAATTGGTGGTATTGGAATTCTGTCGATTGCTACGTGTCACACGCTGACCATTATGACGTTCAAATAGGAATTTTCCACTTACCATTCTTGTGTCACGTGAAAATGATTAGTGGTTTTAAAAACCACCTTCAATATTCTTTGCTATTTATTCACGGTTCCAAAACCTGCTTCATGGTTCTGTTGTTTAACTTTGCCCGACTCACCTTCAACACTACACAAACCATCTCATGAATCAAGCCCTCTACATATCTATACATAGGTTTTATCAAGCCTTTATGTTATGATTGTTGATGTGATTCAACAAAATTCACAACAAATGATTATCCACAGATTGTATACAATAATTGGTCATCCGTTATCACTTACAATCAATCAACAAGCGGCAACAATAACCCATATTCCAGCCATTATCAAACACTGTAATTTGCACGATCTCCAGCTTTCATGGAATTTTTCAACATTTGTACATCTGTAGTGTCTTTGAACACATGTTTATCCAAGAACTATTCCATTATAGTCACCTCTTCTAACATCTTCATTTCTTCAGAAACCTACATAAACATATCTTGTAAATATTGTGCATCACCTATATGTATACAAAAATCATCAGTTTCAAAAATACTAGGCTCCTCTTTCTTTCATGTCTTAATCATCATATCTCTCTGTTGATCCAAACTTGTCCAACAGTTCATAAATTCATCAATGATTCTTTTCTCAGCAAATTAATCTTCTTGCTCAGGTCTATATTCGTCATCTTCCATCTCTAACTCAACTGTTTTAAGTTCTTCTCTTAATCTGATATACATTCTTTTTTTTATCTTCTTTTGCAACAACTTCCATTTTATCTTCTTTCTTCTCATAGTCCAACCATAACTTTGGTCCTTCATACTCTTCTCAAACAACACTATTATTGCATAAACACTTTCTTTCAATTCTGCAATTTCTCTGTCAAATACTTCTTGACTCATTCCCTTACCTTTGCCATTTTCCTTGGCATCTTTCCTTCTTATTTTGTGGCTTCTCTTTGAACCCCTATTATGAATATTATTAGTCACTTTCTTCTCCATCTCTATGAGCTCCTCACTCACTATGAGTTTCACTAAGCCTCTACAATAGCAAGTCCTCCCTGCTGCCTCTTACCTCACCAATCCCCTCTCTGGACTTGGTCTTTTGGTAAGCATTGGTTCTCTATTTCTGGAACGTCTTGAGAATTCTTCTTCTGCTCTTCCTAGGCTTATATCCTCCACTAACCTTCTCTTGAGAACATATCATTTGTTCTCCCTGTCCAAATTTTAGCTGGAATATGTAGGTTCACTACCACTAACACAACTCTTCTCTCTCTTTACACAGCCTTGTACTATGTGTTGTTGCTATCATTTTATTTCTTACAGAAACAATTCAAATGGAACCAACATCAAAATATGGCTCATACGTGAGAGATATTCAAATTATTGATCTCTTTGAGCTTCCACTGGCTTGGACAATACACATGTTGCTTTACTTTTCACTGTCTGCACTTCAATTATTCTATCAACTAAATTTTCCTTCTTGCTGAGTACATCCATATTTACTTCTTACAGTATCTCTGCTGCAATTTCTTCATTCATTTCTTTGTCACAGCTACTTGGATGAAACTTTTGTTGCTGCATTCATCACATACACATATCATTAAAATTCTGCAAAGCTTTTGCCTGATCTTGTCTTCCTAAAGTTTTTTTCACAATCTGCCTTTCATGAAATGCTGAAGGTCTCATTGTCTACAATATTTCAGAATTCCTTTTTTCATACAATCTCTTGTGTCTTGTGCTTCCTCTTTATCGGATTCATTACAATGCAAATCATATACATGCCTAGAATAAAATACAATATTTTTCAATCAACTCCATAGAGCATTAGTCTAGCTCTGATACCACAAATGATGTAGCCTAAGGCTGCAAAAACCACATTATCCTTATGTTAATGCATGGTTCATTTATAAACCAAAATAATTTTCAAATTGAGAAAACTCTAATGCGGAAGTTGTTCTTCGCCTTATACGCTATGGTTAGAACCATATAATAAAACCTGTTAAATGAAATGGGAATCAATATCTATAACCTTGGGTAAATACCCATTTTTAAACATCCACCATATACTTGAGCCCATGCTTATGTTTTAGTTTGATTTAAAATCTCGACTTTGGGTAAAACTCAAAGCACCAACATAATAACATCTGGCCCCACAACTTACCAACCACCTTTCCACCATTCATCAAATATGCTCACCAATCCACTACCAATAAACATTAATATATATTCGCCCATAACATAACATTTCATTTCACTCCAAACTCTGAATTTGGTTAAAAGTCCAAGCACCAACATATATTAATGTTCTGGGTCCTGCAAAAATTTTCAAATGTACCTTTTGTTAACCTCCACACAATTATGGTTGCGAATTCCGTTGGATCTCTGATGGCTAGGATCGAACGGCTATCTCGTTAAATTTGCTCCAGTTCTTTATGGCTCCAACGCAACGCGAAATTAGAGGTATTGGAATTCTGTCGATTGATACGTGTTACACGCTGACCATTATCGCGTTCAAATAGGAATTTACCACTTACCATTCTTGAGTCACGCGAAAACCATTAGTGGTTTTAAAAACCACCTTCACTATTCTTTGCTATTGACTCACGGTTCCAAAACCTGCTTCACAGTTCCGTTGTTTAACTTTTCCCGAATCGCCTTCAAAACTACATGAACCATCACATGAATCAAGCCCTCTGCATATCTATACACAGGTTTTATCAAGCCTTCATGTTATGATCATTGATGTGATTCAACAAAATTCAGAAGAAATGATTATCCGCAGATTGTACCCAATAATTGGTCATCCGTTATCACTTACAATCAATCAACAAGCGGCAACAATAACCCATATTCTAGCCATTATCAAACACCGTAATTTGCACAGATTATTCCAAATATTTCTCAAATTCACAGTAAATAAGCCATAAGGTCATACAGATACACGATATGTACAATTCCACATTGTTTTTGGTATTTTCCATCAAATATTTACAAACAAAAATACATTCTATTTGACTACTATCAAAACCTCCTCTATGAGACCTAGCTATTGGTTTTGAACCATTAGCTCTACCTTTATCCAATATCTCGCTTCCTCTAAACCCTAAATTTTCTCAAATCTCTCTCTGTTCCCCTAATGCTTCAAAAGCTCAGTTCATAAAACCAAAAAGATTCATGAACCAGTTTAATTCAGATCCAAAAATCTATCACTGTCTCCTAACATATCTCTTCAACTCCACTCTTTATTCAACATAATCCTAGATTAGATTTCTAAATCCCTGAAATCCTCACTATTTTTAGGATTCCTTACTCATCCCTAAGATTTTACAACTCACAATATGTTCTCCATAAATCAATTTAAAATTAAATTTCCTCAAACTCAACTAAACTTAGGAAAATAAATAAAATGATTAAGGGAACCCACTCCCTTTAGTAAATGAGAAATAAGAATCATGGGTCTTATAAGTTTGGAAGAATGCCCATGCATCAGACTCCCTAGGTTGAAAAAATTCATGGACTCCTGTTCATGATTCACCCAACTTCTTCTGTTGTAAACTTCATCAAATTTCATCTTCCAACTGGTTGTCTGTCCAAGTCTTTCAATTGCAGGTGCATTTGCTGCCTTCTCTCTTTCTCCTAGATGCCAAACTCTATTTTTTGGATCTCCTTTTGCTCTGCTTTCATAACCATCTTTTCTGCATAATGTTTGGATTCTGATATTATTCATAAACAACTTCTCAAACATTATAAATTTCTGCTCCCTGGTCTATTGCTGTTTTTCCATTATCTCAATAAAATTGAGTTCCAAATTTATGTATTTTTTCTTGTACTATACCTGACTGATCATTCTGATTCTTGACTTGATCACTAACATTGTCTTTTGTCCCCAAATAAATTTCTTTATGCTGTCCTGTATATTCTTCCATATTTCATTGACTTGTTGATTTTGACAAATTCTTATGCTTATCATCTTTGTAATTTCCACCATCCACTTATCCAACAATTGAAGTAGCATCTTTCCAATCTCAAAAGAAGATTGTTTCTTGTTTGATACAAGAACATATAACTTCCCAACTACATACTGTCCATCAGCTGCAAATAATTCAGTTATTGAACTTGGTTCAAATACCTCCATATCTACATAAAATATGACTGAATTGTTCATCCAAATTTTTAATTGCAAACTCAAGAAAAAATATTGAAATTCAAACCTCCTTTGGATTAAAAACAAAATATTTCTATGGTATGTACTTTCACATCCTCTGTAACCTTCTTTCTCTTCTGCATTGACTTGTTTAAGAGCTATGTCAACTCTCCTTCCTTCATCTTGAATTTTTTATTCAACTAGCTGCTTACTATCATCTTCTTGTTTCCATAAGGAAAACTAGCTTTCTGCATTTTCAGAATTTACATATTTCTTCATGTTTGCATAAACAAACATATCTCCAAGGGAAATTTGTCCTTCATCCTGGAAAAAATATTCAAAAATTAGTAATTCAAAATCAGAAAATGCATTACATTTTCCATCAATCCTACTCTGTAATTTCTCTGATTTGTAATCCTCTTGATGTGAATATGACATATCAAAATTGTCATATCTTCCTTCATATTTCCTTTTCTTGAAAAAGTCTACTTTGTCTTCACTTTGCTCTGAATGTTGTCTAATTTCAAAATTCTGTTCTCTGCTCTTTTCTTTAGCCTTCCTTCCTTTCACACTTCTTTTCATTCCTCCTTCTTCTCCCTTACAAATCTGTAAGTCACTAAATTTCCTTTTCCATGCCTCTTCCTTTTCAATCAAAATCTGCCAATCTCTAATCCTCTTTGTTTCTTGACATGAAACAAAATCATAAGCAACAGATTTTTCCTTCCCTGATAAAGTTCCTTTTAGAATAAAAATTACTGTCAACACCATGAATATCATTTTCCATTGAAACCATTTGATGCTCACTGTAAATTCATCATTCATGAAAGCATCCTTACCTCCATCCTCTCAGACTACTTGTCTCTCATCAGTTTTTTGATTACATTTACCTTTATTCTTTTTGCAAGTTGTACAAGTAACACTGTCTTCAAATTTCTGTTGTGCATCAACCTTTGCCAACTGATCCTTATGTTCTTGATTATCTTCTTTTTCTCTCATATTTATAGCCTTTTCTGGGCTAGCTATACCGTCTTGGACTGAATTCTCCTTATAAATCCCTGTTCTAGTATCTTTCACAGTATAATATTTAGGAAGATCCTTTTCCATTGATGCTCCGTTATGTTCTTCCAAGATAATGTCTTGTCCATTAACTATCAATACAAGTCCATAATTTTTTTGTAAAAATGAAAGATATAATCCCATTACCTCAAATGGTTGCACTGTACACATACTTTTTGTTGTTCCTATCATAATACTATCTTCATACCTCTCTTTGGCTTCTTCTTTTGCAATCTACAATTTCCTTTTATCTCCAGACTGTTTGTCCTTTCTTGCCAAATCTCACTAGATTCACTATCTCCATCTTTCATGGAAGTTTTCAACATTTGTACATTTGTAGTGTATTTGAACACATGTTTATCCAAGAGCTATTACATTATAGTCACCTCTTATAAAATCTTCATTTCTTCAGCAACCTGCATAAACATATCTTGTAAATATTGTTCATCACCTATATGCATACAAAAATCATCAGTTTCAAAAATACTAGGCTCCTCTTTCTTTGATGTCTCAATCATCATATCTCTCTGTTGATCCAAACTTGTCCAACAGTTCAGAAATTCATCAATGATTCCTTTCTTAGAAAATTAATCTTCTTGCTCAGGTCTATATTAGTCATCTTCCATCTCTAACTCAACTATTCCAAGTTCCTCTCTTAATCTGATATACATTGTTGTGTTTATCTGCTTTTGCAACAAATTACATTTTATATTATTTCTTCTCATATTCCAACCATAAATTTGGTCCTTCATATGCTTCTCAAGTAGCATTATTATTGCATCAACACTTGCTTTCAATTCTGCAATTTCTCTGTCAAATACTTCTTGACTCATTCCCTTACCTTTGCCATTTTCCTTGGCATCTTTCCTTCTTATGTTGTGGCTTCTCTCTGAACTGCTATTATGACTATCAGTAGTCACTTTCTTCTCCATCTCTATGAGCTCCTCACTCATTATGAGTTGCACTAAGCCTCTGCAACAACAAGTCCTCCCTGCCGTCTCTTACCTCACCAATCCCCTCTCTAGACTTGGTCTTTTGGTAAGAACTGGTTCTCTATTTCTGGAACCTCTTGAGAATTCTTCTTCTGCTCTTCCTAGGCTTATATCATCCACTCACCTTCTCTTGAGAACACTTTAGTTTTTCCCCATGTCCAAATTTTAGCTGGAATATTTAGGTTCACTACCACTAACACAACTCTTCTCTCTCTTTACACAGCCTCGTACTGTGTGTTGTTGCTATCATTTTATTTCTTATAGAAACAATTCAAATGGAATCAAAATCAAAATATGGCTCATACCTTAGAGATATTCAAATTATTGATCGCTTTAAGCTTCCACTGGCTTGGACAATACACATGTTGCTTTACTTTTCACTGTTTTCACTTCAATTCTTCCATCAACTAAATTTCCCTTCTTGCTGAGTACATACATATTTACTTCTTACAGTATCTCTGCAACAATTTCTTCATTCATTTCTTTCTCACAGCTACTTGGCTGAAACTTCTATTGCTACATTCATCACATACACATATCATTAAAATTCTGCAAAGCTTTTACCTAATCCTATCTTCCTCAAGTTTTTTTCACAAGCTACCTTTGATGAAATGTTGAAGGTCTCATTGTCTACAATATTCCAGAATTCCTTTTTGCATACAATCTCTTGTGTCCTATGCTTCCTCTTTATCGAATTCATTACAATGCAAATAATATACATGCTGAGAACAAAATACAATCTTTTTCAATCAACTCCACAGAGCATTAGTCTAGCTCTGATACCACAAATGATGCAGCCTAAGGCTACAAAAACCACATTCTCCTTATGTTAATGCATGGTTCATTTATAAACCAAAATAATTTTCAAATTGGGCAAACTCTAATGCGGAAGTTGTTCCTTGCCCTATACCCTATGGTTAGAACCATATAATAAAACCCGTTTCATGAAATGGGAGTCAATATCTATAACCTTGGGTAAATACCCATTTTTAAACATCCACCATATACTGGAGCCCACCCTTAAGTTTTAGTTTGATTTAAAATCTTGACTTTGGGTAAAACCCAAAGCACCAACATAATAACATCTGGCCCCACAACTTACCGACCACCTTTCCACCATTCATCAAATATGCTCACCAATCCACTACCAATAAACATTAATATATATTCGCCCACAACATAACATTTCATTTCATACCAAACTCCAACTTTGGTTAAAAGGCCAAGCACCAACATATATTAATGTTTTGGGCCCCGCAACAATTTTCAAATGTACCTTTTGTTAACCTCCACGCAACTATGGTTGTGAATGCCGTCGGATCTCCGATGGCTAGGATCGGATGGCTATCACATTAAATTTTATCCAGTGCTTTATCGCTCCAGCGCAACATGAAATTGGGGGTATTGGAATTACGTCGATTGCTACATGTCACACGCTGACCATTATCACATTCAAACAGGAAGTTACCACTTACCATTTTTGAGTCACGCGAAAACCATTAGTGGTTTTAAAAACCACTATCACTGTTCTTTGCTATTGATTCATGGTTCCAAAACCTGCTTCACGGTTCTGTTGTTTAACTTTTCCTGACTCGCCTTCAACACTACATGAACCATCACATGAATCAAGCCCTTTTCATATCTATACACAGGTTTTATCAAGCCTTTATGTTATGATCGTTGATGTGATTCAACAAAATTCACAAGAAATGATTATCCGCAGATTGTATACAATAATTGGTCATCCGTTATCACTTACAATCAATAAACAAGCGGCAACAATAACCCATATTCCAACCATTATCAAACACCGTAATTTGCACATATTATTCCAAATATTTCTCAGATTCACAGTAAATAAACCATAATGTCATACAGATACACGATATGTACAATTCCACACTATTTTTGGTATTTTCCATCAAATATTTACAAACAAAAATACATTTTATTTGACTACTATCAAAACCTCCTCTATGAGACCTAGCTACTGGTTTTGAACCATTAGCTCTGCCTCTATCCAATCTCTCGCTTTCTCTAAACCCTAAATTTTCTCAAATCTCTCTCTGTTCCCCTATTGCTTCAAAAGCTCAGTTTATAAAACCAGAAATATTCATGAACCAGTTTAATTCAGATCCAATAATCTCTCACTAATCATAACATATCTCTTCAGCTGCACTCTTTATTCAACAAAATACTAGATTAGATTTCTAAATCCCTCAAATTCTCACTTATTTTATGATTCCTTAATCATCCCTAAGATTTTACAACTCACAAGATATTCTCCATAAATCAATTTACAATTAAATTTCCTCAAACTCAAATAAACTTAGGAAAATAAATAAAATGATTAAGGGAACCCACTCCCTTTAGTAAATGAGAAATAAGACTCATGGGTCTTATAATTTTTGAATAATTCCCCTGCATCACTCTGCATGATAAACAGTAAACAATACATATTAGTTAAACTTACGTATAGTTAAAAAATAATAGTTTTTGTTAATAATTTACAAAGAACTTGCCTTTATTGCTTTTCTTGATGTGTTATCAATATTTTTCTTACTTGATCTCTTGTCAGCCATTTCTTTATCAATAGGAAACCTGTACCATATCATTCACTAATATATTTTATAAATAAGTTATTAAATTTTCAGGTAAAAAAAAAATCAAGAAACCGGTGCACTTTTAAATGATGTACAGACCGACATCAGTGCGTCGTGTTCTTATAAACGCACCGCCCAAATAGTATAAAAAATCGTATGATAGTATATCTCAACAAGGAGCATCGGTGTGTTACATGTTAACCACCACACTGATTAACACAGACAAAATATTAAAAAATGTCTAGTGTTAGTTTTTGTAGCATATAGTGTTATGGAGGGGGCAGTGCGGCCTATTCTTATAAACCCTCCGCGCAAACAAGGGACCACCATACGGTGCTCTCTATCAACTAGGAGACTCGATGCATTATATGTTACATGGTGCACCAATTAACACAAAATAAAAAATAAAAAATTCCAAACAGTATGTGAGCAGTGCGCTATAATGAAATAATGCACCAATGCCCTATTTTACATATGGCGCGCAGTTTAAAAAAAAAATGTTTTTTAAATTTTTTATCAAACAGTACGTGTGCGGTGCACTAGGATAAGACAACGCACTGGTGCGCTAGGTTATGCAGAGGGCACTGATTAAAAAAATCTGTTTTTTTTTTAATTCATGCAAGGGTTGACATGGATTGGGATCCAACTATGTAAGTCATCCTGTGGGTTCGATGTCATAGGCCTATATATATAGCAATAAAAATCCTATCAATCTAAAATGAAAAGCCCTAATTCTAAATTCACGGAAAGAGGAAGAAGAAAGGGCCGAAACAAAATTAATGAAGCGTTTAGGGTAAAAATGATTTTTTTTTTTGTTTTTTGTTTCTGAAAATGAACAAAAAATTGAAATTTTTTATTTACTACATAAAAAATACTGCAGAAAATGTAAAAAAAATAATAAAATTTAATCACGATATCGTTTGAAATTCTATGCTACATGATTTGAATCACCAGAGTTTTGGAATCATGATTATCTGAATAGTTATGTTTGAAAGTATTTCGCTGCTCCACAATGCTCTCATGATCTCTTGCTCCAGGTATGTCTCGTGCAAATATTTGCCTGAATTTTTTTTCAAAAATAGTGAAATAATGAAAAGTGTTTAGCATTTAAAGAACCATTTTATGAAATTAGATTTTCGGAAATATTTTTCCGCCCATTTTTCAATTTACCACTTTTTTCACTTCAAAAAAATAAAGTTGCGTTTTTTTTATTTACGGCTTTTTGTCACTGGTGCATCAATTAATAACATTGCACCATTACATCAGTTAATAACATGGCACTAGTGCACATCAACTAAAACTGCACCGGTGCGATTATCTATACATAAGCACCAATAGCAATAAGTCCATTTTTAAGGCACCGAAATTACTTTTAGGTGTGTGCACTAAAATTTATTGTTGATTTTGCTCAAATGCATGGAGAAAATATGATAATTATATCGAATGGAAAATTCTTCAAAATCCAGCTCATTCCATAATATTTCTCAAATTCCATCACAGAGTTCTCCCTATCCATCTCAAGACGTAATATTTACTTCATATTTTATTTATATTTTCATTATCTAATTGAATTTATGTTTTTTTTCCATGTCAATCAGCTTAATAAAATTTATAATGTATACAAATTCGCAGGTTCATGCTTATTCAGAATCGAGTTCAGATGCACAAAATAATCAAACAGCTCCAAAACGTCGGAAGCTCTTATCACGAGCAGCATACCACAAGGCGCATTTGGTAGATGAAAATGGACAACTGCTTCACCCTGCCAATTGTAACAATATTCCATCTTCTACCCACAATCCTGGGACAATGATGGTAATAATAATTGTTTGGTTTATTAATGTAATTATTTCAATGTCAAACAAATTAATCATGCATTGTCAACGTTCTTAGTAATTGATATCATAGATTTTGTACTAATCATGTTAAAATATATTTTTTGAAATTATTAGGATTCTAGTGATGATGAGTGACCTACCTACCGTGTTCCGTTGTACCCCACGACAATGTCAAATCGATAGAAGGCTGAATTAAGAGAAAAAAATAGGAGAGGAACAATACCAAGAATGGTTGAATCAACCACTGATTCAATTCCCGCTACGTCCAGATTCACCAATTAGGAATGACTACAGAAATAGTAGTTCTTCACAAGCTGGCAATGGAGGAAATCAAATAGAGTTTGGTATGGATGATTAATTAAGGGATACGATTGCCATGGAGACAATGTTATTAGATGCATTCCAAAACGATCATCAACTAGGGGATGATGCTCATATTGCTGACACCTTTTTCGAAAGCCTTAAATTTGCTTCCACCACCCCTCTCTTTGGACCTGGTGGTTAGTCAAAGTCTACCATTGGGGAAAACGATGTTACTATACAACTTGAAATCAAATTTTGGCTTTCTGAATGCATTCTTCTTGGAAATTTTGAGGTAAGTTACCATAAAGTCCTCCCTTATATAAATTTGAGAAATATAATCACACAATGAACATTACAAATGGTCAATTATTAACGTTAATAATTACATCGGCATTAATTACATTTAATATTTTCCATGATCACCAACAACATGTTATTCAAATATAATTTTCTTCCGAGTGATAATTTCTTTCCCGGTAGCTACGAAGAGGCAAAGAAATTGTTGAAATTGTTGCGTATTGAGTACATATCATATCATGCATGTCCAAATGATTGTATTCTATATAGAGGAGAATATGTAGACAAAGAGATATGTCTGAACTGTGGGCATGATAGGTATGATAATTCAAAAAGGAAGGGTAAATCACGTGATCCTCCTTTTAAGATATTGAGGCACATGCCTATAATCCCAAGGATTCAAGGCTCTTTCGTTGAAAAAAAACTAGCTATGTTGCAGGGATGGGATGCCTCACCCAGAAGTGAGTTGGGAGTTGTGCAAATCCCAACTAATTCAATAGCCATGAAGCATATAGAGGATACATGGCCTGAAAAAATCAAGGATGAAGTACGAAGTCTACGACTCAGCATAGCTGTGGATGGCATCAACCCATATTCCCTCTAGAACACTAAATATTCTGTTTGGCCTGTAATAGTGATCAATAACAATATCCCCCCATGGTTTTCCATGAAGAATGAACATCTTATGTTGGCTCTCATAGTCCCTGGTAGAAGACAAGTGAATAATATGGATGTCTACTTACAACCACTGGTAGATGAATTGAAGCAATATGGCATGGGATAAATGTATACGATGTATCAAGACCCATCACAGCAAAGAGGAGTTTTAAGTTGTATGGCATATGTGCTTACATGGCACATGATTATCCAGGTTTAGGAGTTTGCTATGTTAGATTACATGTTTATTGATTTTTTTATATACGTAGCAATATTCTTTCGCATATTAGTTATTTAATTCATTGTAATTGTTTTGACTTCATGATATTCTTTAACATGCCATGCATATAAATTGTATACAATAACCTCGCAGGTCTTGTAACAAAAGGGTATTTTGGATGTAAATATTGTGGACCTTCTCTGAAAGCTATATGGTCCAACGACCTATGAAATCCAGTGTATGACTGCTACAGGGTATTCCTCCCAGAATAACACCCTTACAGAAGAGCAACATCTTCTTTCAATGGTAAACGAGAGAGAACCCAAAGGTCTCAAATAATGGCACCAAATGAATGGCTTAGTGCATATGAGAGAGAGAAGGAGAAGGAGTTCATAGAGATGTTCGATTCAAATGGGGAGCCTATGTTCGATGATCCAGAATTCTTCAACACCTATGTTGAGAAATTTCCCATTGGGATGAAAAGGAAATCTACCTTTTATAACCTCCCATATTGGGAGCATCTTAAGATTACCCACTTATTAGATCCCATGCATATATTTAAAAAAAAATCATCTTCTTTATGAAGGCACATATCATTGAAACAAAGTGACACATTGGTTGTTAGGAAAGATCTTATTACTTCAAAAACTAAAAAGAAACATTGGCCAAGACAATTAGAAATTATAGCCTCAGAGGTAGGCGTTGGTCCCTCTAATTCATGTTATTTCAAAGAAGGTGATGTCCCCTAAATTTTAAAAAAAGATGATCTTTCTTTGGGAAAGGAAGTTATAATGGGTTTGAGGGTGCCATCTTCATATGGGTCTTCACTACGTCGCTGCTTCACCGTGGATGAATTTTTTTTGGGGTTGAAATCACATGACCATTTGAATCTTCTAAGAGTACGTATAATGTCAAAAGCATGATTTTATTATTTTTTATATTAATAGGTTGTATCCCATGTAGGGATCATAAAACATAACTAATTTTGTATATTATTTTATGTGTTTATAACTTTGGAGTGTCATTATCCTTTTTTCATGTGTGGGTGTGTTAAACATGAATTCTCTCAAGCCCTAGGATATGCTATATCTAAATTATCTGCATTTTTACATTGGATCACGTCAAAGGAGATTCATGTGGCTAGCATTCCATGATGGAGTCAAGAGATAGTTGATATTGTTTGTATGTTTGAGAAGCAACTGCCGACGAGTTTCATGGACTTACAGGTTCATCTTCTAATCCACCTAGTAGATGAGGTTGAATTAGTTGGGGTGGTTTCTTGTTGTTGGATGTTCTTCTTAGAGAGGTACATGAAGGAATTGAAAGGTTTTGTTCTGAAAAGGGAAAAACCTGAGGGGTCTATGGAAGAGGGGTACATATCATATGAGTCTTTCTATTATTCCAGTGAGTACATTAAGCAGATTGATAACAAACCAGGTGTGGTGATTTGGTACGATGAAAGGGATGAAGATAAAAGAGAAGGGGATCAGTTGCTCCAAACCAATGGAAAAAAGCGCTTGATAAAGAGTAAGCAACTTATAGTTTTTCAAATTTACACAAAATAAATATTCATGTTGAACTTCAATATAATGTATATTTTGATCTCTATGTACTATATAATTTTGGTTTGATTTCATTAGTGAATGCAGAAATTGAAGAAATCAATAAATTCGTTCTTTACAATTCCGAAGTGACACAACTGTGGTACGCATTGTACGAACAAAAGAGGATGAAATGGGATAGTGATAGGAAATAATTCAGACGGTTGAATGGTAGAAGTTTGCCTTATCCCAATCATTTAAAAGAAAATATGCAAAAAATATGCCCCAACAGTTGGGTTGCTGACCAATTCAGAGAGAAATACGGTGAAACCGGTTGTTACCCACGTGCTGAAGAGGATGCGCTAAATGTAGGGATTGGGTGCAGCAACTCGATAATAATCTATTTAATTTATATGTACATTTGAAACTTAATAATGCACCTTTAAAATGTAATTAAATCTATATTTCATATTTTAACTGTTGGATTATTATAAGACACATGACATTATGATTTTTTAACTTTTTTATAGGTTCATTTGTTCCCATCTATGTGGGCATATGGACACCATTTTCACACAAAAAATGTCAATGATGGACACATGAAGCAAGACTGTGTAGTGGAATTCGAGTTCAATCAATCTAGTTGATCTAGCCACTGTGATAAAAAACTAGTACCAGGGACGTTAGGTTACGTCGGAAAGATACAAGAGATCATTGAAGTGGATTTCTCTTCTTTCCAATGTGTTATTTTTAGGTGCAAGTGGTGGGACACCCTTGATCGAAACAATGTAAAGGAATATTTTGATAGTAGGCTGATATATATCAACTCTAGAAATATGTGGGATGAAGTTAAGGAGCCCTATGTTTTCCCCAAACACTACAACCAGGTATCTTTTACCCAGATGACTTGGATAGGGATTGGTGGTTCATATTGAGACATGACCCTAGATTAAAACATATTTTTGAGAACAATAATGTTATCATGCCATGTGAGCTGGAAGATAATGAGGGTGATCATGAGAACCAAGGGTGATATGGTACATGTGTTATTTCATCAATATTTATACTTTTTAAGACGGGTTTTTATAAATAAGAGGACTTAACTATGTTATAACTTATAAGACTCTTTTTTTTTAAACATTATAATATGTATTTTGAATTAATTGGTAATTTGCATTGTGTTAATGTTAAAATCAATATTTCACTAGATAATTTGCAATTATGTTGATCTCAAAAACAATGGCGTACTATATAAAGTTTTTTTTTTGTTATGTAAGATGATAATAAAATAATGATAACTCTTAAATACATTAATTTATTTGCATTATTTTCTAAACTTTATTATGTTACAAAAATTCTTATTATTCTAGATTTATAATTTTACAATTATTTACAATTTTACAAATTCAAAAATTTTAATAAAATCATTTCACATTAATACAATTAAAATTTTACAAATATTTTACATACAATTACAATTACAATTACAATTACAATTTTACAATTTCACATACGATTACAATTAATATAACCATTACAATTTTATAATTTTACATACAATTAAAATATTAAAATTACAATCATTTCTCGAGAATACAATTAAAATTTTACAAATATTTTACATACAATTACAATTACAATTTTACAATTTCACGTACAATTACAATTACAAATTTAGAATTTTACATACAATTACAATTACAATTTTAGAATTTTACATAAAATTTACAATTGCAATTACAATTTTACATTTATACCATTACAATTACAATTTTAGAATTTTACATACGATTACAATTTTAAAATTTTACATACCATTAGAATTACAATTACAATTTTAGAATTTTACATACAATTAGAATTACAATTACAATTTTACAATTTGTCATATATACAATTACAATTAAAATTACAATTACAATCATTTCACAATAAATTAAATATTACAATTACAATTAAAATTTTACAAATATTTTACATACAATTATAATTAAAATTACAATTACAAATACAAATACAATTTAGAATTTTACATACAATTAAACTTTTACAATTTTACATCTATACAATTACAATTAAAATTTCAATTACAATCATTTCACAATAAATTAAATATTACAATTACAATTAAAAGTTTACAAATATTTTACATACAATTACAATTACAAATATAAATACAATTTACAATTTTACATACAATTAAAATTAAAATTTCAATTACAATCAAGACATAATATTTAATAAATACCATGATCATTTAATATTAGATTAAATTAGGCTTGGAATGATGGGAAATTATTCCCCTGGAAAATCCTAAGCGCGTTCGCACGTAATGGCCATATGGCCCCCTGCGGCGTCATTACTCATGCATTTACTATGTCAGTCTGCACAACATTCACTCCATCCGCCTCGCCATTTTACCACGCTGCTCCATCTGTTCAGCTTCATATGGAGTTTTTTATGGATAATTCGACTTGTTCTTGCGTCTTATGTGGCCCTCCGTCTCCAGTGTGTGGAGCATGCCCAACTGCATGTGCTGAGCCGAGTGCTCACACTCAAACTGGGCGACGCTGCACCATCCTCGGCTTTTTGGAAACTCTTCCAGATTATCATTTCACTCAGAGTAATTTTTGTTATTTGAATTCTTGTCTGCATTCTCAGTTTTCCGATTTTCAATGGTCTCCCTCACATACTTTCTGCTCCTACTGCCCCAAGCACCCCCTGCATAGCTCTGTGGAAATTCCTCGGCTTCAGCATCGGATGCGATGTTGTCGCGGGGCGAGCAGAGGTCGCATATCCCGCCCACGCCCATCCACCAGTTCGACCTCTGACTCTTTTGCGGAGGATGTCGATTGGGGACTTTACCCAGACTCTCAAAGTCAAAGGGGCCGCACCTATCGTCCTGGGGGCACCCACTCTGCTCAGCCTGCGCAGCATCCTCCTTCCATCGCTCCCACGCCTGCCTCCCCTACTACTCATGCTCCTGCTAGTTAGACCCTCCGCCAGACCTCTCAGAGAGCATAATTCCACTTCGATTGCTCCCTTGACAAACCCATCCTCACTGCTTTTTTTATTGTTACATTTAGAGAAGAATCTGCTAGCTTTGCCCCTGCTCCTGTACCCAACTTCGCTCCCACCCCGCCTGGCCCTGAACCCTCTTCGGAAAAAAATGAAGTCTTGAATCCTGTAGCGTCCATTGGAATTGGGCATTCCAACTTGGGAAAGGATAACATGCAGGTGGACATCATCAGTAAGGACAGTGCGCCAAATAAAGACAATGAATATGGAGAAGACGAGTATTGGTGCTGAATTGTGGAAGAGCTGCCCTCCCCAGCTCATGAACAGTGAATTCGACCTCCTTCAGCTTACTATGGTACAGATGTTCAACTTCATTGGAAGCATTTTTGGCTGTTTTCATCTCTCATCAGTTGTAAAAGCTGTATGCCATATTATTTTTCTCTCTCCTGTTAAATTAAAATGCATGCACTATATGCAAGTTTCCCTTCTAAGCGCTGTGAACTCTTCTTCAAAAGAACTGGTTTCCCACTCAAGGCAGTTCAGTTTTTATGTTAAGCATGGACATCAAGCCCAGTTCTCAGGCTCACAGAGCTGAAACTAGAGCTGTTTTGTACTAGTATGTTTTATAAATAGAATTATTTTTATTGAGAAAAAAAAAATATTAGATTAAATTAACATCGCGATCATGATTAATACCACCATACAAACATCATATTCGACTAAAAAACACATTCAAATTCGCTAACATCATCTAATAATCGTGATCATGATCATCTAACAAAACACAATTAGCATTGTATAACATCATCACAACACAAACATAAAATATGCATCTCATGTCAAATAACTACTATAACATACACATCTGTCTGCAAGTTGCACATTAAATGAACATATCTAACGTGACCTAACAATATACACATGATGATGATCACCAACATGTAAATTAAGTACAACTACAACATGAACATAAAATACATGGACCATATATATATATATATATATATATATATATATATATATATATATATATATATATATATATATATATATATATATATATATATATATATATATATATAGTGTCAAATATATACAACTGTAATATAAATGTCAAATATCAGCTGGTGGTACATCATCAATAGTAGTACTAGTCAAGGCCTGCTCAGTCAATGGTGCAGCCTCAACAAGCTCAGATACATGTCGATCATCAAGTGCCTATTGATCTGGTGGTGCCTCATGTTGATCAGGATCAACTGTCAGCTGCTCATCATGATGACTCGACATGGTCGATGGTCTAGCCTGCTCATGATCATGAGTACTCCTGGATGCTGCAGGCTACTGACTCGGTGTGGCTGATGATCCAGCCTGCTCTCCATCGTGACTGTTGGTTGATGCTATAGGCTACTCATCTGCAGCATGAGGGGAACGATGATCAATCCCCTGATTGTGATAATCAGGTGATGCGTCGCTGCTCGTGTACTATCAACGTACTGCGTCTCAACCACGCCTACGTCAAAGGGCCCTCCTCAACCGTGTAACTAAGCTCGTAGCTCCTATGACATGCCGCATCAAGGTGAACATGTCACGCGGCATGCCTCTCCATATCTGTACCAGCCTAGCATCGACCTGTATCTCTCTCATAGTGGCGGGCCTGACTCCCACCTCCACAAAAAATGCAGAGAGTTGGTTGGCCAACTCCATCCTCAATCTAATCTCAGGCCTACGCCTGGAAAAAGGCAGTACTGGCGCACCATGAGGACCAGGTATGTCCGCACTGGCCTTACTTGACATTGTTTTTGTAGTAGGGTTGGTTTCCAGATTCTCTTAGGATATTCATTAAAATCACTAGAAAGTAGAAAATATATTCTGAGGTATATTTAGGGAACTTCCAATTGTGGCATTCAATATACTATTGGATCTTTTGAGCTTGTGGGTTTCACATATTTTGATTGGGTTGGATTAGTGGATGATCTAAATTCCACTTTTGTATATTTTTTCTATATTGGGTTTGCTCCTATTTCTTGGTCCTATGAGAAACAATTGATGATTGCATTACCTACGACAAACGTTGAGTATCACACTGTAGTTTTCACAAGTCAAGAGGATAATTGGTTGCAAAAAGAATTGCTTGAGTTTTGAATTAATTAGGATCACCTACTCTTCTATGGTGTTATAATCAAAGTGCAATACATATTTCTAGAAATGTTGTGGAGCATCAAAGGACCAAACACATTCAGATCCATATGCACTTGATTAGCCAACTTATTAAAGATGGTGTTCTTAGGTTGGAGTATGTACCTACTAAAGAACAAGCATCAAATATTTTCAAAAATTATTTGGCATCACCAAGGTTTCTTCAATTACGCCAAATGATTCAAGTGAAAGAAGTTTTCTTTGGGGGTCATCTCAAATTCTCCTTCCTTCACTTCTTCATTTTTCTCTTCCTTTCCTTCTTTTTATGTATTCGCATTTTGGGTAGAGTTTTTTCCTATGTTTTTTTTTCATGTTTCTCCACTTATGAGAGGTTGTACATGGGTACCTAAGCAAGCCTCGTTGTTGGGACCCATTCTTCCTCCCTACATTTTTCTTATGGGGGGTGTTAGTTTTGTAGTGTAGAATCCTTGGAACTTGTAATATTATGTAGCATCCTTATTTGTTGTGTTGTCAATATTATCTTCTAGATATCACTAAAATCTTCTGTTGATCCTATAAATTAGGTAGATTTATAACATATTTTCCTCAAACAATGAAGTATTTTCTTCATTCTTCATTTTGTTTGATATCTTTGTAGAAGTTTGTTAGATTTTGCATATGATCCATGCATGTTTTTTAACTCTTGCATGATTTTGTTAGTTGCATGGCTCTCTTGGTATGGAAACAATGTTTATTTTGATGCTACTTGGCTTTCAAATTTTAGAGCCACTAGAAGGTGACATACACATTTATTTCACCATGGTTTAGAGTATATAGGAGTAGATACTTATGTGTGAATCAACTCCTTTTTCTTTCTAGCATTCATGCTTTCAGTCTTCTCTCCAACCCAAACTCATTTTTACTACTTATTGGGCTCTTTGGGAGATGGATCTTCCTTTATCTATTGAGGAGGAAGCCCCTAGTTTTCTCTCTAGAACCTAGAGAGGCTAGGAAATGTTGGGGATCCCAATGGTCCTTATGATTTTTATCATCTTTAATATGAGCATCAAGTGAGTGCTCATTTCTATATTGATCATTGGGCTAGAAATGGTGTGTGCAAATTGGGAATTTAGGTTCTTGAATATCTCTATTTTATTGAAGAGGAGCCCGCCTTTAGTTTTATATTTTTCTTGGTGGCCTTGCCATGGATAATTTTTTCCATCATGGGAATCTCTAACTTATTGGAGTGATCTAGGATAGCATTAAAATCCAACTGACTAGCTGGTGTTGATAACCCAAAAGTATATCCAATAACCCACAAGCTAGATATACTAATCACCTATGAGTTAGAAGGGGCCTAGGTGTCCTGAGGCACATGGAAGTGGATCTATATCCTTGGGGAAATCTACCCTTATAGCCTTTTCAAAATGATACAACATGTTACTTGTGGGAATTTAATTTTGATGGGAAGGAGAACCAACAATCCACATAACTACCATGTGTATGAACCCTTGATGAGGATTATTGTCCATGATGGTGTTTATTTTTAGGTAGTGCTCTTTTTTCATCTTAATTAGTAGATTTCGAGCCACTTGTGCAAATATTTGTAGATTTTCATTGGGATTTATCTCCATGGCCAACCTTGTTTTGAAGGACTCGGAGCTAGCCAATTTGGAGAGTTTTTGCATGGTTTTTCAGCATCAATGTCATGTTCAACTAAAACCTCCATACTTTTTCATCATATGTGACATCCATTTCCATCATCTATAACTAGTTACGAGGGGTGGTGTGCAATGCTTCCTCAAGTGATTCTTTATGCTTCACCATTTTGTTCGACATCAACTATATTTTAATATTGGGCTTCATATCAAGCATCAAGTCCTATTTTGACTCATCTATTATAGCAACTAATACCTATGCACTCTGTTGAGATGGATTGGTATCCATAAGGGTACACATTCTATGATGTTTTACCAATTATATGTAAGTACCTGATTAGGATTTTTGAGTGAGGACATAATTCATAGGGTCAATGTCTTTGATTTTAAAGTTTTAAATCCATATATATGGATCTTTGATGGTGTTGATAAGTTGGGGTTACCTGTCCCTCTTTAGAGTTATAACCATTTTTTTTGTTTGGACCTTTTACTTTTCTATAGACCTCATCATCCACTTGATGGTTGATGATGATTGCTTCTATTCGAAACCTTTGTTCTGTCTCCTCACCAACAACTATCTTTTTGAACAATTTTTGCAGTACTTGTTAGTATTTTCCATTTTTGTGCCTCTATATTTGAACCTCTTCTACTTCATAACTCAACCAAATTCATTAAGCTTATTTGACTCTCCCCTTTGGATTTTGGGTCGTACTTATTGATTGGATTTTTAAACCAACATAGTCTCCAAATATTGTCATTAAAAATGCATCAATGTGAGATCTACAATTTCAGCTTCAATGCCCTTTTCGACACTAATTGTTTTCTCTCTTTTAGAAATGGGTTTTTTCCTATGAGTTGTTCTCCTTTTCTCAACTTGTAAGAGTCTATTTTTTACTTAGGTACCAAATAATGCCTTGTTGTTGGGACTCAATTTTTCCTTTGTTTAAAAACTTTGTTTCACTTAAGGGGGTGCTAGTGTTATTTCCAAATTGATCCAACTATTGTTAGTTTTAAGCTCATATGTTCATCCTTATCTACTTAGTTCTTAGAAATATAGTTAGATAACATTGGGATTCTTCCCTTTTTTATATATAGTGGACATCCTCTTGTATTAGATACAACAATTAACAATAATAGATCTAGCATATATTTAGAAAAAGGGAGCACAAAAGGTCTAGCTAACCAATATAATCACCTTTCACATAAAAATGTCTAGCAAATATCACTTCATTCTTAGACTCTTTGAGATCCATGATCTTCAGTAAACCTACTAGAGCATGTACAAATATTTTGGAAAGGCTATCAACAATGACATTTAGTTCACAAAAAGATATGCCTACAAGAAATATGAACCAACTTGATCAGAATATCTATGATCTCCTTGATAAGGTGCCCCAACCACAAATTGAGTTGTCTAAACTACACACAAATTAAATAAATTTCCAATTGAGATATTCGACAAATTGAAAAATCCACATTCTCTCTCCACTAGTAATAGAATCGTCTTTATCTCAACAACATTGTTAGATCCATAGCCGAGGTTATATGAGAAATAAATATAATGTTGGCCATATAGATATAAAATACCATTTACCCCATAGTTTCCAAGATTTCCTTCACAAGCACTATTAAATAAACCCTATGATCTTGGCTTATCAATTATGCTTGAACTATATGCCTCTGCACCCTACAATTTCCTTTTGAAAATCATCAAAAAAATATCTAATTTTAAAGAATACCTATAGTAGAAAAGACATCTCATCTTCAAAAGAACATCCCAATCCTCACCCTTGAGATAACATTGTTGAGATTATGGGGAAGCATCGGATGTGCTCTAGCTCCAAAAATTTGTGGAGGAGCTAGAGTACATGAGATCTCCAAGACCCATAAAGCATTTTGAGAAATTCCACATGCTTTGAGAGATTCAAATAATTAATATTTTTAATTAACGACCCTAAGTCTAACTTAGGAAAATTAAAAGATTAAAATGAATTAAATTAAACATGTGATGAGAATGTTTTAAGTGAAGTGGATCAAGCAGCTTCTAATCTTAGCCGTTGATTAGAGATTAGATCATGGTTTTTGGTTTTACAATGAGAAAAGTATAAGAGAAGGGCTTGGGGTCAATTTGAAAACACACACATTGGCAAATCACTGAAGCTAAGTCGAAATTCGAGGGCGTGTCTTGCTAGGAATTTTGAAGTGTGTTTGCAGTGCAATGAGGGGCAGTATTGGCGATGGATTCTGATCTGAGGCCAAGAATACAACAACAATAGAGAGGAATCATACTCAGTAGTGCAGAGGCCAGCCAGAGCTACACGGATCAGCTAGAGGCATGCAAAGGGAAGCGCAGAGGCAGCAGCAGCCCTCCAGCAGTGACACAGACCCAGTCAGTGTAGCACAGGGGTAGCATAAGCCTAGAGAGGTTGATGCAGGCCCTTCCAGAGCAATGCCGAGGATGATGCAGAGGGCCGAGGGACAACAATGGGGTTTCTAGTGGGCCAAAAAGGGCTCATGTTCTATAAATCTTGTTTGAGGGTGTGAATCAGCCATATTTTCTGTGTGTCACTTTATCATGTGTGCATTATATTCAGTAAATGATCTGTAAATGTGTAGGCTTTAGTTGTGTTTACTTTTCTGATTTTACTGAATACTTCAAAAAATTAACTTGTAATTTAATTCAAGTAGGAAAAATAAATTGAGATACTGCAGTAGGATTCCTATATTTAAAAATTTTCAAATGGTATGAGAGGATTTCAAATCAAGTTGAATCTCCAGAGAAGCGGTTGAAGAATTTTTTTGGTACAGAGAGGCAACTGAAGCAGGAGAGATCTGGAGATGGTAGCACAGCACCAGGAGGACGCAGTCCCAACGGAGGTCATGAAGGGGCTGAGGTAGTCCCATCTGAGTGATGCAGAGGCAAGGCAGAGCCTTTCATAGTGACGTAGGAGCAACCTGTGCTGCGTAGAGGTTGCGTTGAGTCAGTCTACTCACGCAGAGGCCAACAAGAGGGACAAAATCCAGTTTCAAGTTTTTATGTAGATTTTTTGTAGAACAGAAGCATATCTTCAGATCTTCACAGGTTTCTGGTGTGGTGGAGATTCTATCGGTGCACAATCGTGCCTAGGTAAGTTGAAAAAGAGCGGGAGGAGAAGATTCACTCAGCAGATTATTTTCCAAAGCAATCTGAGGATCGATCATGAGGGTGATCGAAGAGGGCTGATTCAGAGGATTTGGAAGATTTCCAAGATGGAAATAAGTTGTCAGAGGGAGCATTTACTATAGAGGTTTCCTTTTCTCCAAGGTCCCTAGATCCAGGCCACTTTTTATGCTACAACAGACGAAGGGAGAGGAGTATCTTTTTTGAAAGATTATTTCTGAGCTAGATGGCGACGTACAGTCTGTGTGATCAAGATAGGTTGGATGGCTTGTTTAAATTTGCTATCTGGAAGGCCAAAATCCTGACGGTCCTGGAGGCATACGCATTACAAGAGCATGCAAAGAACGTCTTGGCTACACCAAATGATATTTCTCTTCTCGAAACTCATAATGAGGCGGAGTTGCATGCTAAGCGCCTCATCATGGATGGGGTCAACGATCATGTGGTCCCACACATAGCCGAGAACAAGACGACTAATGCTATGTGGACAACGTTAACCACAATGTATCAAGGAAAATATGTCCAAAAGAATATGTTTCTGGAGAACTGGATGAGGTTATTTGTGATGAATAAGGGAGAGGAAATTGATCCTTTCCTCTTCTAGTTGTAGTCGATCTGGGATTATCTGATTTCCATGGGGGTCAAGGTGGAGGATGATGTCATGGTGAGGACTTATCTAATTGTAGTCACATATGAATGTGAAATGTTTGTCCAAATAATGTTTGGCATACACGACCTTCCAAGTTGCGACAACATGTGGGATATCCTCTGAAGAGAGGAAATCCATCGGATGATCGAGAGACAAGCCAATACTGGATTCAACAAAGTGAAGAAGGAGGAAGAGGAAGGTGCACCCCTTGCATCCAAGAAGCAGCAAGGGAAGAAGAAGAGGGATCTATCTAAGATCCGACGCTTCAGGTGTGGTGAAACTGGAAACTTTGCCACCACTTTTCCTTTAAGGAAGAAGGATAAAGAATTTGAATCCAAGTTTGTGACAGCTAAAGAATATATGGATCTGATGATGATGTGGCCATGAGTGCTCATGTGCCTCCAGAGAAGAGGTGTGGCGATATTGATCTCTAGAGCAGCTACAGAGATAGGCAGGATCCTTGAGCAACCCAATCCTTGGATCACATACATGCTACGGGAGAGTTAAGACAGTAGTGGGGATGACTAGAGCAGTGGGTGAAGAGGATCACAATGTAGCAAAGGGAAAAGTTGGGATGATGTAGAGGGAGCAGTGAAATGCAGAGGCAGTAGCAGCGTAGATCAAGAAGTGTAGTCTAACATAGGAAAATTAAAATATTAATGTGAATTAAAGTGCTTGGTTAGCCACCAAATGGATTTCACCTGTGTATTTATTCATCAGTTGGGCACACATAGAATGTTTGAATTGGCGCTTGGCACATTAGAATGATAAAAAACCCTAGCAAACTCACTAACGACACACAAGATTTGGCATCGCAATGTTTGCTTGGCACTTGTGATTTATTTTTCTGACATTTAGCTGGGGCCTCGACGTTGAATCTTTGTTTTAACGTGTTCTTTAGTAGAATTAAATTCTCGTTTTAATTATTTTGTTTATTTTTCAAGTATTTATCCTGCAATCAATGTTAAGCAATTTGTTGAGGCTTGTACTTGAACAATTTCTAAGATTAATGAGAAGCACCTTTTTTATTCTAGCTTGATTTTTTTTAAGGAACCGAGTTTCCTTTGGTTAGGGACTAACCGAATCACTCAATATCCTTTGTTGTACATTGCTGTCATTTTCTCCTTTGCATGCATTTGATCTAGTTGTATTTTTTCTCTGCAAGTTTGGTTTACAATTTTTTTTATTTTTATTTTTTTTGAATGTTGGTGAGTGAGTTTCCTCAGGAGGATTAATAATAAATTTTTTGTCAAGATACACTAAGCTATTTTATTTTTCTTTTATGCAATAGCTAAGTTCTAGTTTAAATTCAATTCAACCTTTCTTTTGCGTTTTTATTTTTTACAAATAGCGTTTTAGTTGTCCTTCAAATCATGATTTTTTTGTTAGTTGAATAATCACTTTGCATGCAGCTAATAGATATTGGTATAAAGGAAAATAATAACATGATCTCCTATCACCAACACAATCTCTTTCAACAAATTTGTGTTGAAAAGTCAACAAGAAATGTGTGTCTAATTTAATTTTCCCTTAATTAAATTGGACAATAATGTGTAATATTATCTCATAATCACTTGTAATAGTTAACTAAGCATGATAAACACAGTTAGCTCATGAATTTCGAGTTGAGGGTAGTTGGTGAGGCATGCAAAGTAATTATATTACTTATGGAGTTCAAATTACAATTTGTGCATTAGTTTAATGCATAAGAAATCAGTTAACTCAAATTATTGAGTTAAAGTCAGTTGGACTAGTTGTAACTGTTTGTTGCACTAGTGAGAGATAAAGTGAATTAAATCAGATTTAATTCACATGCAATGATCTTCCATGCAACAGATGATTTACTATTAATAGTTGCATGCATGTTAGTTCCAGTGGAGACCCAGTTGAGACAAAGGTTAAAGGGATGCTAACTATCAGTTGTATCATTAGTAGGTTGCCCGCATGCAACCAGACATCCATTGGATTTCCCATGATAATTGCACAAGAAAGGAAGGTTGAAATTCCTAAATAATAGGGATTTCATTCCACATGAATTTCATAAGCAAAGCAGGCTGATTAGAGGCTGAGAATTGGAAAAGTGTTGGTCGATTTTGTATGGGTCAGTATGAGACAGTTGTGAGAGTGCAGGAGACTCTTGTGAGAAGAGTGCATTGTAATTTTTTCATGATTCCATGGTGAATATACAATAGAAGATAGAGGGTTTTTGAGTGTCAAGTTTTCCCGGGGAAAATATATGTGTTGTGGTTGGATTTGATTCTTTCTTTACTTGTTTTCATCGGCGAGTGTGTTTATTCTCTGCAATTGATTTGTAGAAGGATTCAGTATCTAGCTTCAGTACATTTCTTGATCGGATTGAATCTATTGATATACACATGTTTGTATAATTTATACATGGTATCAGAGCATAAGAAATCACTATAGTGGAGAATAAATAGAGTTTGTGACTGAATAGAATTAGAATTTTCAAAAGTATTCTTGGTGATACAGGCAAATCAAGATCGAAATGGCTTTCAATGGCTTGAGATTGGAGTATGCACTCAAGGGCAGTTCCAATTATATTACATGGAAAGACAGGATGGAGGTAGTGTTGGAGGACAATATATTGAAAGAATTCATTGATAATGACATTCCAAAACCCGATGTAGCAGATGCCGCAAATCTTGATGCTTGGAAAAATAAGGTTGCAAAGGCGAGGATGATCTTACTGGAGGGACTATGAGACCACATTGTCTCGAGTATCCATGGAAAAATGACACCATATGAAATGTAGAAAGCTTTGACAGATTTGTTTCAGAGCAACAGTGATCATAGAAAATTGGCACTGAAGGACAAGCTCAGGAAAATCAAAATGGAGAAAGGCGACACCATTCTGAATTTTTTAATAAAGTTTTTCCAATGTCAAGATGAGCTTGGGAGCGTCAAAATTACTATCGTGGATGATGAATTGGTGAGCCTAGCTCTTCAAGGACTTCCCAAGAGTTGGCATAGCTATTAAGACTATGTCAATGGGAGGGAGAAGTTTCCAAATTGGGAACGACTTTGGTTGGATTTGGTGCAAGAAGAATTCAGTTGGAATACCAGGGATGGATATTCATCTAAGACAGATGATGAAGAAAATTGAGCTTTTGCTACTAAGGCAAAGAAGGGGAAAGAAAATAAATCCTATTCCAAATATGAGTCCGGAAAAGATGGCAAGAAGTGCGACATGTCCAGAGTGAGGTGTTTTCACTATCACGAGTATGGACATTATGCCACTAATTATCCTCAAAAGAAGAATAACAAGAAGGCTTTTGATTTGTAGTTGGTGAGGCTTTAGCCTCGCAATTTTAGCTTGACTTCTCGCTTATTTCATGCATGGTATCAAATGCAATGGGATCGGTGTGGTACTTTGATAGTGGTGCATCCTTTCACATGACGAGAGACAAAGAACTTTTCAGTAGATTTGAGGATAAGGACCTCCAGATGCATATCGAAATGGGTGATGATGGGTGGTACAGTGCTACCGAGATTGGTATAGTTACCTTCTAGAGAAAGTTAGGTAAACCCTTCTTATTAAAAGATGTAATGCATGTACCAAGCTTGAAGAAAAAAAAAATTTCAGACGGAATGTTGGAGGATAGAGGCTATGCTGTGGTTTTCAGTGAAGGGAAAGATTTCCTTTGACACAAAGCCATAGGAAAAGCCAAGAAGATTGGGATTTCGTGTGAAGAATCTCTATAAAATTAATGTATATAGTTGCGCAGCATTGATGGGTAAGGCTGACAAAGTGGTGAGTCGGGATGAGGGTGAGTTATGGCACAGGAAATTGGGACATCTACACCACGGAGCCTTGAAGTTCATGCAACATATTTTTACGGGTCTTCCCAAGGGTACTCTTACGCATTTAGACACATGCAAGGGATGTACTATAGAGAATTATGCAAAGGCCACTTTTCACGAGAAGGAGAACCGAGCTTCGGAAATCCTTGAGAGAGTTAACTCAGACATGTGTGGACCATTATCTACTACTTCAAAAGTAAAGCACAAGTACTATGTGATCTTTGTTGATGATATTTCTAGAAAGTGTTGGATCTACTTCATGCAGAAGAAATATCAGATGTTCTCAAAATTTCTTGAGTTCAAACCACTGGTGGATAAAGATACAGGGAAGCATGAGGCTCTTAGGAGTGACAATGATGGTGAGTACATCTCCAATGAATTCAAGAACTTCTGTAGCAAAGAATAAATTCAGAGAGAGTTGATTGTGCCTCATAACCCACAATATAATGGGGTCAAATAAATAAAGAACAGAACAATTTTGGGTGCAGTACAAGTGTTGTTGCATGATCAGGGCCTACCATTGCATCTGTGGGAGGAGGTACACAACATAGCATTATTTGTGCAAAACCGTAGTCCTCATCGGATACTTGGCATGAGTACACCAGAGGAGGCTTTTTCTAGTAAGAAACCTGATGTTTCATATTTTAATTTTTTTGGCTCATCTGTTTATGTGCATGTCACCAAAGATGACAAGAAGAAGCTCGAACCAAAAACTAATATTGGGATATTTGTGGGGTACACGGATACTCCCCACAACTATCGGGTGTATTGTACAAACAACAGGATGACTATTGTGAGACGGGATATAAAATTTGATGAAGATAAATCCATGTGATTGTCTCTTGAGAGGGATATGGATTTGCATGCAGACGAGGAACTCTTGGTTCCAATGAATGAACCTCAATATGTGGAGCAACCACATGAAGAGGATCATGGAGTGGCATAAAACACTCATGCACAGCCATCCACCAGAAATGGTAGAAGGCGGACCACGGAAGCTGATATATTGAGACTTGATGTTGTAGAGCATGTAGGAGCACCTAATTCACTGCGCAAACAAAGAAAATATCCAAAAATGTTTACTAGATACATGGCTCTTATGGGAAATTGTATTGTGATAGAACCATCCTCCTTTGAGAAAGCAGTGCAACAACCAATTTGGGTTGACGCTATGGTTGAGGAGTATGAATCTGTCGTCAATAATAGTGCATGGGAATTTTTCCCAAGACCAGTCGGAAAATCAGTGGTTAGATCTAGATAGATCTATAAGGTGAAGTAAGGGGCAGATAGGAGTGTGGAGAAGTAAAAGTCCAGATTTGTGGCCCTAGGATACTAACAAGTTGAGGGGATTGACTATAAGGATAATTTCGCACCGATTGCGAGATGCTCATCTATTAGATCTATCCTTGCACTCTCAGCACAGATGGGGTTGAAGATACATCAGATGGATGTGAAAACTGCGTTTATCAATGGATTTATTGAGTAGGAAGTGAACATAGAGCATTCAAAAATTTTTGAGATATTTGACAGTGATTTGCATGTGTGCTGAATCAAGAGAGAATTGTATGGGCTAAAGCAAGCACCTCGTGCTTGGTACACTCATATTGACAGCTATTTCACTTGGTTGGGCTTCACCAAAAGTGAAGTGAATGCGAACCTATACCAGATTGTGGTTTATGGTAAGCTCTTGATTATCGTACTTTATGTTGATGATCTAATTTTGACAGGTGATGAGCAGCTGATAACTTCTTGCAATGATGATCTTGCAAGGGAGTTCGAAATGAGGTACATGGGACTCCTTCACTATTTCCTTGGTTTGGAAATATGGCAACGGGATGGTGAGCTGTTTGTTTCAAAAGGCAAGTATGCCAAAGAGATTTTGGGTAAGTTTCACATGGACATTTGTAAACCCATGGAGACTCCTCTTCCAGGAAATTGAAGGAAATAGGATGCTACTTCAGGAGAACTAGTGGATGCTACTATCTACAGGAAGCTATTGGGTTCACTAATGTACTTGGTGAACACTAGACTAGACATTTTCTACGCAGTTAACCAGCTGATTCAAGCTATGGTTAATCCGACCAAGCTCTTTTGGAAGGAGGGGAAGCATGTCTTGAGATATCTCATGGGAACTACAGATTATGTATTATGGTACAGACGGACAGTGGGAGTGAAGCTTCTACACTTCATGGATGTAGATTGGGCAGGCAGTCCATCAGATAGAAATAATACATCAGGAGGGATCTTCAGCATAGGATCAACAATAGTTTCTCGGTACAGCAGGAAGTAGTGATCTGTGGCACTCAGTTCAGCCGAGGTGGAGTACATGGAAGCAAGTCACGCTACATGTGAGGCCATCTGGATGAGAAAGATCTTAGTTCATTTTTTTGGTTCTTAGATGGATTTGACGGTGATACATTGTGATAACCAGAGTTGAATTAAACTCTCGATTAATCCAGTACTCCATGATAGGTCCAAGCACATAGATATCTGGTACCACCATCTTAGAGATTGTGTTTAGAGATGCATTTTGTTACTTCAATACATTCCCACAGAAGATCGAGATGTAGATATTCTGACGAAGGCGCTCGCCAAGAGAAAATTCGAATACCATAGAGGCAGGATCGGGGTGGCAGATAATCCCTTTCTTGTTGAGAGGGAGTGTTGAAAATTCAACAAGAAATGTGTGTCTAATTTAATTTTCCCTTAATTAAATTGGACAATAAAATTTAATCTGATCTCATAATCATTTGTAATAGTTAACTGAGTGTGATAAAATCAATTAGCTCATGAATTTCGAGTTGAGGGTAGTTAGTGAGGCATGCAGACTGATTCTATTAGTTATGGAGTTCGAATTGCAGTTGGTGCATTAGTTTAATGCATGAGAAATCAGTTAACTCAATTTATTGAGTTAAATTCAGTTGGATTAGCTATAACTGTTTGTTGCACTAGTGAGAGATCAAGTGAATTAAATCAGATTTAATTCACATGCACTGATCTTCCATGAAACTAATGATTTAATATTAATAGTTGCATGCATGTTAGTTCCAGTGGAGATCCAGTTGAGACAAAGGTTAAAGGGATCTTAACTATCAGTCGTATCATTAGTAGGTTACACGCATGCAACCAGATATCCATTGGATTTCTGATGATCATTGCGCAAGAAAGGAAGGTTGAAATTCCTAAAGAATAGGGATTGCATTCCAAATGAATTCTGCAAGCAAGGCAAGAAGATTAGAGGCTGAGAATTGGCTAAGTGTTGGTCGATTTTGTATGGGTCAGTGTGAGACAGTTGTGAGAGTGTAAGAGACTCTTGTGAAAAGAGTGACTTGTAATTGTTTCATGATTCTATGGTGAATATACAATAGAATATATAGGGATTTTGAGTAGTAATATTTCCCTGGGAAAATATTTGTGTTATGGTTTGATTTGATTCTTTCTTTACTTGTTGTGATTGGAGATCGTGTTTGATTTCCGCAATTGATTTGTAGAAGGATTCAGTATCTATCTTTAGTACATTTCTCGATCGAATTGAATCTATTGATATACATATGTTTGTCTAATTTCTACACTTTGTTTCTCATTCCCCCAAATTTTTTGTATACAAAAATTACATTACACGGCTACAAGATACCATTAGTTTGAATTTTACCTTGTGTAAGATGGGCTATTGAGTAGATATAAGCTTGGAAAGGTCCTCTACACTCCTTCCCAACCTTCCACAATTTCCCCCCACCTTCAGATCGCTTTTAGAGTCCTCTGAGTTCTTTTAGATGAAATCCTGTATCACTTCACAGAATTGATGATAATTTGCCTAAAATTTCCTCTTAAGAATATTTTTCGTTTTCCTCACTTAGAAATGTCCCATAAGCCTTGGAATCCAATTAGAAGAAACTAGACACCCTTTTTATACCATATTCTCATAATCATAGTTTTAAATATCGAATGAAGGTTTACTGTTTTTATCATGAGTTAAGTAGCATAGAAATAGTTTGCCTTGATCTCCTTTGAGAATTTGATGGTTTTTGTAAATAGATTAGATTTTAATTTGAATGTTGTAGTATAGATTTTCTTTCTTGAATTTGATTCCATTCAACTGGTCTAGGTTTACATTCCTGTCATTTAATTTTTTCAAAACATAATTAGGGTTTTTTTTTTTCGACGAAAATAAATTAGTGTTTCCTTGATGTAGTAGGAAAAGTAAAGTTTCAAATGTTTCTTTATTGTAAATTTAATTTTAGTAGTTTCCTTCCTTATAATTCTACAAAATGGCCTCTGAAAATTTCAGTTTAATCCATTGCTTCAGAGCAACCTAGGTAGAAATCTTGTTTACCACTACAAGGAAAATACCCTCTAGCAGAGGTTATAAAGGAGGTTTTTAGTGTTATAAAATTGGCCAAAATTGTCAAAAAAACATATTCTACCACATTCGTTTCTGGTAATGGAGGTTTTGGCAGAGCTTATAACGGAAATTCAACACAGCTAAAAAAAAATGGGCGGCCGGAGGTTATTACAGATGTTTTTTCATTGATGCTCTTATCATGTTTTAATGCATGGTGCATATCGGTAGACAGTGCACCGAGGTGGTCGAACAAGAATGCACCGGGCCGTTAAGGAAAATAATAGCATCGGACCTTGTATTGGTGATACAATGCACGGGGCCGTTCTAATTGGTCTTGGAATTTGAGCAGTGCCCATAGGTCGTATAAACGCGTCGGTGCGTATGCTTATATAAACGCCTCAGTGCATCATATCACATAAATGCACCAAGGTTTACAATTGGTATCGTTATTCGTGCGGTGCAAATATGTCATACAAATTCACTGGCGCTTATCCACACATAAATGCCCCGGTGCGTCCTATCACACAAATGCATCGAGATTTGTAATTAGTATCGGTATTCGTGTGCTGCTTATTGGTCATCCAAATGCACCGGTGCGTATAGATAGAAAAAACGCCCCGGTGCATAGTATCACACAGATGCACCACAATTTATAATTGGTATTGGTATTCGTGCGGTGCTCATAGGTGGTAAAACAACACTGGTGCATATAGATACATAAACGCACTGGAGCATTGTACCGCACAAATGCCTCGATATTTTTAACTAGTTTTGGTATTTGTGTGGTCCCGATAGGTAGTATAAATGCATCGGTGCACTTAATAATACAAGCACACCAGTTTTCATTTTGTATTTTTTAGAAACATCAACTTGTGGCAGTGCAATTATTGTGATTGTTTTAAATTCATTATTCATCAAAAGTCGACACATATTATAACAATATTCATATTAATTAAATTTTTATTAATGGATTTGAATGTGATGTTTAGATTAATTTGTTATATCATATCATAATTATTGTGGTTTTTTAAAATTCATTATTCATCAAAAGTCGACACCTATATATGTTATAAAAATATTCATATGAATTAAAGTTTTATTACTGCATTTGAGAACGACAATGGAGAACGCAATAGCGACAACAGAGAACAAAATAGAATAAATTAAAACATGTTTTATTATATATATATATATATGAATAAGACATTCTTTTTCATACAAAATGGGACAGTTATTGGTATCCATTTATCTTTTAATTGGGACACTATGTCCATTACATTAAAGAAAATGTCTGATTTCACAGACATTTTTCCTAAAATATTACAATGCCTTGCTTTTATATCCAAACATAGTGATCATCATTCTTCGCTTGAACTGCTATCACTGCTAGAGCTACTTCCATGACTTGGGTTATTTTCAAAAATGTTTTGTTCATGACGTTGATTGTTTTCTTCTTCTTCACCTTCTTCCATCTACAAACATAAAAATAAACTGTAATGAGTGTATATACATTGGTGAGAATAATGAAAATTGCAATATTAAATAATATACATCAATGTAAATCGAAAAGAAATGGCGTACCAATGCAACAATTGACTCATAAACTAGACACATTCTTTCAAAACCATGTAACATGCCATCTTTCAAGATTTTATCTGTTGGCGCAGTGCCATACTTTGTTTCCTGCAAGTTTTATACCCCATAAGAAATCATATATTTAATATAAAAGATTTATTTTTTCTATTAATTATAGATGCAGCTAAGTAAAACAATATCGATAGATGCTTACAAATTCCACAATTAAGTTTTGATATGCCAACATATATGCACAACCCATATTTAAACCAATTTCAATCAATTCCTCTGATGGTTCTTCTTTGTATGTTAGCACCTGTTTGGAGACATTCAATGATGATTTTTGTAAAACAACTTAAAAATACAAAAATGAAATCTAGTTAAGTTGTTATAAGGAAGTAACAATTACTCACAAACTTAGATATCAATATTTTTCTTCCTTGTCGTCCTGTTTTATGTGTTGAATGGGTTCCATTTTCTTTTCTTTTCTGCAAGAAAATACTTGAAAATTAATATTTAATGCTAAATTGTTTATTTATTTTACCTAGTGATTAAAAAATTCAATTATTACATATTACATTTGAAGCACGTTGTTGTTGAGATGGCTCCTCCCGCGATGCAATTTTGTCCATTTATTTGACCATCTCCTTGTACACCTTTTTGGACATTCCTACTGACATATTTATGATATCAGCTCGTTCATATTTTGAGATTTTCATAATCTTCCTGAAAATGTAACATGACAATAAACTATTTAATTTTTATATTGATATATGAAAATTAAGTATAACAAAAGTGATATTTATAAATAATTCTAGACAAACATCTAAAGGAATATTACTTTTTCAATCCTTCTTTTTTGTTGTTTTACGTTTTTGCTAATAAAAGTCTAACATGTCTCATTGACCAATTCTCTGGAAACTCTTCCTGTAGTTTACATAAAATCTGGTTCTTGGAATCATTGGTTCAGTTTTTGTATTGTAAGTGGAAAGAACGTCTATACATTCGTTCCACTAGATCCCTCAAACATTTGTAAAAGTTTTTCCCCTTTTCGTTAACCTCCAACACCACTCCAGATGAGCTAAGGAGCAATTCATTTTCATTTGCATGTTCTATTGTTTTTCTTTTCTTAGAACAACATTCCTTTTCTGAGTTGTTGGTCCCTGTAGAACATTAAACAGAGATGAATTAATAGACTTTTTCACACATGTTATCTAATAATTTTAATTATATTATTAATGAAAACTAAAAAAGAAACTCATATTGGATCGATAGTATTTTTTCATTCAGTACCTAATTCTTTCTTTTGCAATTTTTCCATCAAGCTTATATTTTCTTCTGGTCCTAGATCAGAAATAATCTTATTTAGCTTCATCATTTTGTGGCTCTGCATGATACACATTAAACAATACATATTATTTAAACTTACATATAGTTCAAAAATATTTTTTTTGTAAAAAAATTACAAAGAACTTGCCATTTTTGCTTTTCTTGATGTGTTATCAGTGTTTTTGTTACTTAATCTCTTGTCAATCATTTCTTTAACAATATCAAACCTGTATCATATCATTCAATAATATATTTTTAAATAAATTGTCAACTTCTGAATTTAAAAAAAAAAATCTCAAAAAACCGGTGCGCCATTCATGGTGAACGCACCGACTTAGGTGCATTCATGACTTTCCCACGCACTGAAAAAATAGTATAATACACCGTACAGTGCTCTATGTCAGCAAGAAGCCCCTGTGCATTACATGTCAATGACCAAACCGTTTAACCATCATAAAAATAATAAAAATCATCCAGTGTTAGTTTTTTTAGCATAAATTGGTGCTATATTTTACATATGGCGCACCGTTAAAAAAAATCTTATTTTTTCACATTACTTATCCGGTGCTCTTGTAAACAACATAGCACCAGTGTACTACCTTACATAAGGCACACCGTAAAAAATATGTTTTTTTTTTTAAATCATTCCAAGGCCGACATGGATTAGGATACGACTATGCTAATCTTCTCGTCGGTTGCATGTCTTAGGTCTATATTTAGCAATACAAACCCTATAAATCTAAATTTAAAATTCCTAATTCTAAATCACAAAAAGAAGAAGAGGAAAGTGGAGAAAAACAAAGAAAGGTTTGTATTTTTTGAAAGTTTTTTTTTTTCGAAACTAAACGTTTGCGGTGCGTCATAATGAAACAGCACACCGGCTGCATATTTTTTTAATTTTTTATGATAGTACTTTCACGATGCGTTGTGATAACCTACCACCCCGGTGCACTCTGTCAGACAGGGCATAATGATTCTTTTTTTTTTTTTTTACGCAAGGACCGACATGGATTGGGATCCGACTATGTAGGTCAACCCGTTCGTTGGATGTCTTAGGTTTATATTTAGCAATATAAACCCTATAAATATAAATTTAAAAGCCCTAATTCTGAAATCACAGCAAGTGGGAGAAGACAAGACAGAAACAAAAATAATGTAGGGTATGTTTGTAAAATGGTTTTTTTTCAAAATAGCACATTGTGCGGTGTGCCATAATGTAATAGTGCACCGGTGCCATATGTTACGTATGGCGCACTGATAAAAACATAATTTGATTTTTTGATTTTTTATCACTGTACTTGCGCGGTGCACTTGTATAACAGAGCGCACCAGTGCACTATGTTACAAAGGGGGCATCGATGAAAAAATGTATTTTTTAAGATTGACACAAGGGTCGACATGGATTGAGATCTGACTATGCAGATCCTCCTGTTGGTTGCATGTCTTAGGCTTATATTTAGCAATACAAACCCTATAAATATAAATTGAAAAAACTTAATTCTAAAATCACAGCAAGTGGGAGAAGAAAGGGAAGAAACAAAAATAATGTAGGGTATGTTTGTAAAATGGTTTTTTTCCAAAACAACACGTTTTGCAGTGCTCCATAATGTAATAGTGCTCCGGTGCTATATTTTACGAATGGCGCACTGATAAAAACATATTTTGTTTTTTTATTTTTTATCAATGTACTTCAGCGGTGCGTTTGTATAACAAAGCGCGCCGGTGCGCAACGTTACGCAAGGCGCACCGAGGCAAAAAAATCTGTACTTTTTTTAAGATTGACGCAAGGGCCAATATGGATTGGGATTAGACTATGCAAGTCATCCCATGGGTTGGATTTCTTATGAGTACAGAAACCCTATAAATCTAAATTGAAAATAAAGAGGGAGAAAAAATGGCAGAAACAAAAAGAATCTAGGGTTTTGTTTGTAAAAATTTATTTCTTTTTTTATTTTTGTTTCTGAAAACTCCAGAAAAGGTAAAAAACTGCAGAAACAAAAAGTTAAAAAAATAATAAGATTTGATTTTGTATTTTACTTCCTAAAAAACTAGAGAAAAAATAAATTAAAATAATAGACTTTGATTTCTTATTTCACTTCATAAAAAAAACTACAGAAAAAAAGTACAAAAAAACAATAAACTTTACTCACGTCATTTAAAATTCTATGGTATAGGGTTTGAATTACCAGAGGTTTGGAATTTGGATTGTCTGAATACTTCTGTTCAAACTTATTTCCCTGCTCCACAGTGCTCTCGTGCTCTATTTGCTCCAGGTATGTATCTTGCAAATCTCTGGCTGATTTTTTTTGCAAAAATAGTGAAATAATGAAAAGTGTTTAGTATTTAAAGAAATGTTTTATGTAATTAGATTTTCGAAAATATTTTGCCGCCCAATTTTCAATTTACCTCTTTTTTTTTCACTCAAAGAATATAGGGTTGCGCTTTTTTTTTTATTGTGGTTATTCGTTTATCGGTGCGTCGCTTAATTCAACCACACCGATGCTACTTGTTACAAAAGCGCACCAATGCACAAAATAAAGAACTGGCCGGTGCGGTTATCTGAACAGTACGCACCTGAATTACATTTAGGTTTGTGCACCAAAGTTTATTGTTGTTTTGCTCAAATGCAGGGAGAAAATATCATATATTATATGAAATGGAAAATTCTTCAAAACCCAGCTCGTTCCATAATATTTCTCAAAGTTCATCGTGGAGTTCTCCCTATCCATGTGGAGACATAATATTTACTTCAGATTTGTTTTGATTTTTCACTATCTAATTGAATTTATGTATGTTTTTTTATCTATGTAGTCAATCATGCACAATTTAATTAAATTTATAATGTATACAAATTTCCAGGTTCATGTAGATTCATCATCGAGTTCAGATGCACAAAATTATATTCAAAGCACTGCTCCAAAACATTGAAAGTTCTTATTAGGAGCTGCATACCGCAAGACGCATTTGGTAGATGAAAATGGACAGCCACTTCACCCTGCCAATTGTAACAATATTGCATCTTCTAGCCACAATCACGGGACAATGATGGTAATTATAATTATAATTGTTTGGTACATATATTGATTAATATGCAATTATTTCAACGTCAAACCAATTTATAATCATGCAATATTGTCAACGTGGTTACTAATTGATATCATAATATTTTGTACTAATCATGTTCAATTTTTTTTTTTTTAATTATTAGGATTCTAGTGATGATGACTGACCTACCTACCATCTTCCGTTTCACCCCACAACAATGTTAAATCGAGAGAATATTGAATTAAGAGAAAAAATCGGAGAGGAACGATACCAAGAATGGTTGAATCAACCACCGATTCAATTCTCGCTACGTCCAGATTCACCAATTAGGAATGACTACAGCAATAGTAGTTCTTCACAAGCTGGCAATGGAGATAATCAAATAGAGGTTGGTATGGATGATTACTTAAGGGATACGAATTCCATGGAGAAAATTTTGTTAGATGCATTCCAAAATGATGATCAGCTAGGGGATGATGCTCATATTGTTGACACCATTTTCGAAAGCCTTAAATTTTCTTCCACCACCCCTCTCTTTGGACCCGGCGGTCAGTTAAATTCTACCCAATTGGGGACAACGATGTTACTGTACAACTGAAAGAAAATTTTGGCTTGTCGAATTCATGTTTCTCAGAACTTTTGAGGTAATTTACCATAAAGTACTTTCGGCCTTATATATAAATTTGAAATATAACCAGTACACTGCAATGAACATTACAAATGTTAAATTTTATGAACGTTAATAATTATACCGACATTAATGTACATTTATTAATATAGATTCCATGATCACCAACTACAGGTTATTCAAAGATAAGGTTATTTCGAGTGATAATGTCTTTCCCGGTAGCTGCGAGGAGGCAAAAAAATTGTTGAAAATGTTGGGTGTCAAGTACATATCATATCATGCATATCCAAATGATTGTATTCTATATAGAGGAGAATATGCAGACAAAGAGATGTGTCCAAAATGTGGGCATGACAGGTATGATAAATAAATAAAAAAGGGTAAATCACGTATTGGTCCTCCTTTTAAGATATTGAGGCACATGCCTATAACCCCAAGGATTCAAAGGCTCTTTCGTTGCAAAGAATTAGCTATGTTTCAAGGATGTCATGCCTCACACAGAAGTGAGTTGGGAGTTATGCGAATACCAACTGATTCAATAGCCATGAAGCATATAAAGGATACATGGCCCGAAAAATTCAAGAATGAAGTACGAAGTCTACGACTCAGCATAGCCATGGATGGCGTCAACCCATATTCCCTCCAGAACACCAACTATTTTGTTTGGCCTATAGTAGTGATCAATAACAATATCCCCCCATGGTTGTCCGTGAAGAATGAACATCTTATGTTGGCTCTCATAGTCCCTGGTAGAAGACAAGTGAAGAATATGGATGCCTACTTACAACCACTGGTAGATGAATTGAAGGAACTATGGGATGGGATAAATGTATACGATGTATCAAGACCCATCACAAAAGAGAGGAGGCTTACGTTGTATGGCATATGTGCTTACACGACACATGATTATCTAGGCTTAGGAGTTTGCTCTGGTAAATTTCAGGTTTAATTTATTGATTTGTTTATATATAATGTAACAATATTCTTTCACATATTAGTTATTTAATTCGTTGTAATATTATTTGTTCTGGTCTTCATGATATTCTTTAACGTGCCATGCATATTAATTAATGCATACAAATATAATCTTGCAGGTCTTGTAACAAAAGGGTATTTTGGATGTAAATGTTGTGGACCTTCTCTGAAAGCTAGATGGTCTAAGGACCTCCGAAAGCCAGTGTATGATTGCTCCAAGATATTCCTACCAAAACAACACCCTTACAGAAGAGCAGCGTCCACTTTCAATCGTAAACGATAAAGAACCCAAAGGCCTCCAGTAATGACACCAGCTGAATGGCTTAGAGCATATGAGAGAGAGAAGGAGAAGGAGTTCACAGAAATTTTTGATTCAAATAGGGAGCCTAAGTTCGATGATCCAGATTTATTCAACACCTATGTTGAGAAGTTGCCCATTGGGATGAAAAGGAAATCTATCTTTTATGACCTCCCATATTGGGAGCATCTTAATATTTCCCACTTATTAGATCCCATGCATATATTTAAAAATGCTTCATCTTCTTTATGGAGGCACATATCATCGAAACAAAGAGACGCATTGGTGGTTAGGAAAGATCTTATTACTTCAAAAGCTAAAAATAAATATTGGCCAAGACGATTAGAAAGTACGGGATCAGAGGCAGGCACTGGTCCCTCTAATTCATGGTTTTTCAAAGAAGGTGATGTCCCATGGATTTTAAAAAAAGATGATATATCTTTGGAAAAGGAAGTTATAATGGATGTGAGGGTGCCAACTTCATATGGGTCTTCACTACGGTGCTGCTTCGCCATGGATGACCATTTTTCAGGGTTGAAATCGCATCACCATTTGAATCTCCTAAGAGTACGTATAATGTCAAAAGCATGATTTTATTATTTTTTATATTAATAAATTTTATCCCATGCGGTGATCATAAAACATAACTAATTTTGTATGTTATTGCACGTTTTTATAAACTTTGCAGTGTCATTATCCTTTTTTTGTGCATGCGTGTGTGAAACATGAATTCCCTCAAGACCTAAGACGTTCCATATCTAAATTATCTGCATTTGTACGTTGGATCATGTCAAAAGAGATTCATGTGGCTATCATTCCACGGTGGTGTTAAGAGATAGTTGAGATTGTCTGTATGTTTGAGAAGGAACTACCGACGAGTTTCATGGACTTACAGGTTCATCTTCTAATCCACCTGGTAGATGAGGTTGAATTAGTTGGGGTTCTTTCTTGTCATGGGATGTTCTTCTTAGAGAGGTACATGAAAAAATTGAAAGGTTTTGTTCGACAAAGGGAAAAACCCGAGGGGTCTATGGCAGAGGGGTACATATCGTATGAGTCTTTCTACTATGCCAGTGAGTACAACAAGCAGATTGAAAACAGACCAGGTGTGGTGATTTGGAGTGATGAATTGGATGAAGACAAAATAGAAGGAGAGTTGCTCCAAACAAGTGGAAAAAGCGCTTGATAAAGAGTAAGCGACTTATAATTTTTCAAATTTACAAAAAGTAATTAATTATATTCATGTTGAACTTCGATATAATGTATATTTTGATCTCTATGTACTATATAATGTTGGTATGATTTCATCAATGAATGCATAAATTGAAGCAATCAATAAATTCATTCTTTACAATTCTGAAGTGACACAACCGTGGGTCACACTGTACGAACAAAAAAGAATGAAATGGGATAGTGACAGGAAAGAATTCATATGGTTGAATGGTAGAAGTGTGCCTTATCCCAGTCATTTAAAGGAAAATATGCCAAAAATATGCCCCAACAGTTGGGTTGCTGACCAAGTCATAGAGAAATACGATGCTACCCGTTGTTACCTGATTGTTGAAGAGGATGTGCTACATGTAGGGATTGGGTGCAGCAACTCGGTAATAATTTATATGTAAATTTGAAACTTATATTAAGACATCTACATTTCATATTTTAACTGTTGGATTATTATTTATAAGACACATGACACTTATATGATTTTTTAAACTTTTTTATAATAGGTGCATTTATTCCCATCTATGTGGGCATATGGACACCATTTTCATACAGAAAATGCCGATGTTGGAAACATCACACAAGACTGTGGAGTGGAATTCAAGTTCGATCAATCTAGTCGATCTAGCAACCGTGATCAACAACTAGTAAGAGGGACGTTAGGTTACGTCGGAAAGATACAAGAGATCATTGAAGTGGATTTTTCTTCTTTCCAATGTCTTATTTTTAGGTGCAAGTGGTGGGACACCTTTGATCGGAATAAATTAAAGGAAGATCGCGATAGTAGGCTGATATGTATCAACTCTAGAAAGATGTGGGATGAAGCTAAGGAGCCCTATGTTTTCCCTAAACACTGCAACCAGGTGTTTTTCTACTCAGATGTGTTGGATAGGGATTGGTGGTTCGTATTGACACATGACTCTAGATCAAAACATATTTTTGAGAACAATAGTGTTATCATGCCATGCGAGCTAGAAGATAATGAGGGTGATCATGAGAACCGAGAGTGATATGGTACAATATGTGTTATTTCATCAATATTTATACTTTTTAAGATGAGTTTTTCGAAATATTAATGTAATATGTATTAATTTGAATTAATTGGTAATTTGCATTGTGTTAATGTTAAAATCAATAATTAAATTGATAATTTGGTATTATGTACTTGATCTCAAAAACAATGGCGTATTGTATAAATTAATTCTTTTTTTGTATCTAAGATCATAATAAAATAATGATAATTCTAATTAAGTACAGGAATTTATTTGCATTATTTTCTAAATTTCCTTATGTTACAATAAATCATATTATTCTATATTTATTATTTTACAATTATTTAAAATTTACAAATATACAAATTTAAAAATTTTAATAAATTCATTTCACATTAATACAATTACAATTTTACAAATATTTTACATACAATTACAATTAGAATTAGAATTATTAGAATTACAATTACAATTTTACAATTTCACGTACAATAACAATTTTAGAATTTTACATATATACAATTACAATTTTACAAATTAAAAAATTACAATTTTAGAAATTTACATATATATCATTACAATTACAATTTTAGAATTTTAAATACAATTACAAATACAAATATTAAAAATTTACAATATCATGATCATTTGGTATTTATAAATTAATTGATAAACATCAAGTTCATGATAAGCATCATACAAACATCATATTTGACTAAAAAACACATTCAAAATCGCTTACTGCATCATCGTGATCATGATCATCTAACAAAACACAATTAACATTATATATTAACATCATCAGTACAACACAAACATCAAATATACATCTCATGCTATCACATACACATCTATCTACAAGCTGCACATTAAATGAACATATCTAACATGACCTAACAACATACACATAATGATGATCACCAGCATGTAAATTAAGTACAACTGCAAAATGAACATAAAATACATGGACCATATAATATATATATATATATATATATATATATAATTGAATAATGGTAAAAATATACAACTGTAATATAAATGTCATGGATCAGCCAATCATCGAGCCTCATCTCCATGATGACTGTTGGTAGATGCTACTAGAGACTCTGCATGCAAATCTGGTGCAGCGCGAGGCCGTGAACGATCATGAGATGTCGATGGTACGCTGCGCCTCACAAAATTTCCATCATGTGTTGTGGCTCACTCATAATGTGCGATAGTCCTCGTCAGTCGCGTAAAAGCTGTCGTAACTCCTACGACATGTCGCTTCAGGCTGTACATGTCACGCGGAATACCTCTCCACATCTGTAAGAGCCTATCATCGGCCCCTATATCTGTGAAATCAGTGGGGCAGATGCCCGCCTCAACAAGTAATGCAATGAGTTGGTCACCCAACTCCATCCTGTATCTAGCATCGCTCATACGTTGACCGCGGGCTGACGCAGCAGAAGGAGCAGGTCTTTGATCATCTGCACCTCCCTCCTGTTGATCCTTGGCATCAAGATCATCAAGATCCACAACTCGATCAGGTGGTCGTGGCGGCATCTCCTGGCCATCATAAGAGCCAATTTCTATAAAATATATACAAGTACACAACAATAATTAGACAATTTCATTACACAATTTAATATAAACAAGTTAAAGAAAATGTTAGAATAAATTTAAATAAAATAGTAATATTACCTCTATCATTTGGTGACTCATCATCTGTGAAGAGGATGTTGGCACACCCTCGCCAATCCAACCCCACATAAGGACAGGGGACCATAATGAAGGGATGCTCAAAAACACTGGCTAGCAACCCTAGTGTATCATCTAATATCCTCACTGGAAACAGAGTCTCCTCCTTCCTGGGCATCATCTGCCCCCACATATGCATACATGCCTCAGTCATCGGCCTACGAGGCTGCCGAAGAAAAGAATTCCTCGTCTCTGGAAACCTCTCAAAAAATAAAAATAAAAGCTCTGAAGCAAAAGGGAAGTTGACCCTCCCTTGTGCATGAGCACGACATCTATCTAATGTTGTACAGAACTACCGTAAAAAAATGGCACACCACCTAACAAGTCATGGCTGTTGTAGTAAATAATCAACATAATATAAAAGTTGGAAACTAATGCATTTCCCATCACTAGTGTTGTGCGAAATGGTCGAAATGATAAGTGAGAGACACTAGACCTCCTCACCACCAAGCGCACCAATACGTAACTGTCCTCCAGAGACCTAAAAATTTGAAGGAGACAATATGTCTACTCTAATGTATCTCTGGGAGTAAACTAAATGACTCCCTACCACATAGCCAGCTGGAACCTCGGGGAATGAGGGAAAATACACCCCTCTCCTCGAAAGCCCTGTAGTAAAATAAACATCCTCCTCAGTGGGCATGTACCATTGGTCGATACCAACTCGGAAAGCCTGTCGCTGGGCATTCCACCTTCAGATAAGATGTCTCAAAAGAACACTATGGGACTTTAGGGAAGTAGCCTCCGCATAGAACTTGATGAGGCCTACCTGCCTTAGGAGCCCCTCTGTCGCTGTTGTAATAGGGTGAGGGTACGCATCTCTCTCCCTCTCTCTTGCCTCCCACAGGCGAACCATGTTATATTATTCCGCCTATTGTTGTTGTTGTTGCTCCTCTTCTCTCCTTTCACGTCTCTGAATGATTGGCATATTAAACACAATTTCTTAATTAAATGACACATGTATTTACAAATATACGTATATAAATATTTTTTGAAAAATAAATAAAACAAGACGCGGTGTGCCAAAAGCATAGTCATGCACCGGTAATGGTGCATCACTACCCAGAGACCCACCGTCTACGGTGCACATAATGATATAAAAAGCATCGGGAGCGGTGCTCCAGAAAATATTTTTAGCACATCATTCACAAAGTGCGGTGTCAGGAGGCCAGCGCACTGACTTCACTATACGCCCCGGGGCTTATAGCTAAGTCAGCACACCACCCTCCTGCCACCGTACATAGTCGTATGGTGCGGCCAGGTATCCGAGTGAACAGCTCTTTGTCGTAAATTTTACAATTACACGGTGCGCCTTTGGAATCCGCCCGGAACCGGTGCAAATACACTTAGCACCAGTTTACCAACCCGAACTGTTGACAATGTCGATTGGCAGTTCTAGTGTGCTGAAAAACTTACGTGCCCTGGGGTGGATAAGTTTGTCAACGCACCGGGTGGTCGCGATTCAACATCGTCAACGGTGCGGCCATGTAAATGACCGCACCACACTTTCTAAAAAATTTAAAATTACATTGTGCACCTCGCGGTGCTGCCCCGGAACCAGTGCGGAGTCCTTCAGCACCGGGTGCGGTGCGGCCTATAAATTTATAGGCAGCACTGCAATCGGTGCGAGCCGAACGTTCCGAAGCATCATACACAATAATATATATATATATATATATATATATATATATATATATATATATATATATATATATATATATATATATATATATATATATATATATATATATATATATATATATATATATATTAATGCTTAATTTTAAGGTTTTTTAAAATTCTAATCCGCTAAAAGGTTTAATTATGGAAAAACTAGAAAAATACATGTACATTTACCCATCGAGGAGGCATATTGGCTGTACAATTTAAAAAATAAAATTTGTCCACTATTTTATAAAATTCAAGCTGGAGATTGGTGGCAATGTACAGCAGAAGTGCATGCAATAAGTACACTGGGAGCATGGATGTCAGTGCGGCTCAAGCAAGGATAACTTGTATCAGTGCTTGAGAGCTCTGTAGCACTGACAAAAGGGAAAAATGCGGTTTTTTGGCCGTAATTTTTTTTTCATTTAACCCTGTTCCAGTGCACCATGTTATTACTAGAGAACTGGTGCGTTGTATTAATGCCTCACCGGGCTCTTTCTGTTTTCCCGCGCTTTTAGGAAGCACCGGGGCGACGTAACTGTCACGCACTGGTGTGCTACAGTAACGCGACGCACCGGTAACGGCGTCCAGTGAACCAATCATTTTTGCGGTTTTTTTCCTGTAATTTTTTTATTTAAGCCTATTCTGGTGCACGGACCTTTTACAGCAGTACCGGTGTGTTTCTGTATGCCGCGCCAGGATCTTTCTATTTCGCACACTTTTAGGAGGCACCGGGGCAGCGTATTTTTAATGCACCAGTGCTCTACAGTAATATGACGCACCGGTAACAGTGTCCAGTGAAAAAATGATTTTTGTGGTTTTCTGGCCATAAATGTTTTTTATTTAACCCTATTCCAGTGCGTGGGATGTTTTCTGGAGTAACGGTGGGTTGTATGTATGTCGCACTGGGCTCTTTATGTTTTCATGTGCTTTTAGGAGGCACCAGGGCAGAGTATTTTTAAAGCACCAGTGCTCTACATTATCATGACGCACCGGTAACAGTGTCTGGTGAACCAATGATTTAGGTGGTTTTTTGGCCGTAATTTTTTTTTATTTAACCCTATTTCGGTGTATGGTATTTATGGGGACCCCGGTGCAATTCCATCATTCCGCCCAGGGAATTTTATGTTCCTCTCACTTTTATGATGCATCGAGGCGTGGCGATGTGACGCACTGGGGCTGTACAATAACCTGACGTACCGGTAACGGTGCTCAGTGAACCAATGATTATTGTGGTTTTTTGGTCATAATTTTTTTGTTTTAAACCCTTTTCCTATGCATGGAATTTACGGGGATCCCAGTACATTTCAGTCATTCGGCACTGGGTCGTCTATGTTCCGCGTGCTTTTTATGAGGCACTGAGGCTAACGATATGACACGCACCAGCGCAGTTGCTGAATTAAAAGCACCGAGAGGGTGTGTACAGAGCGCACTGTTTCCGGTGTGCCAATGTTTTATGCAGTTTTTTTTCCATAATTTTTTTTATTTAACCATCCACCAGTGGGCGCTTTTTGTGGGCGCCCCAGTGCATTTCATTTATTCCACACCGGGCAGTATCTGTGTGGTCGACATGTAAAGCACCAGTGCTCTACAAAAATAAAATTCACTGGGCCTGTCTGTACGGAGTGCACGGTGTCCAGTGTGCCAATTTTTGTAATGCAGCGGCGCTTTGTCATATTGAACGCACCGGTGTGTTTTAGGTTGATAAGAGCGTCAGACAAAATACATCCGCAAAAACCTCCACCTGCCAACCTCCTCTAGGATCCTCTACTAGAAACGGACATCTGGGGTATTTTTCTGTGGGGTTCCTCAAAAACATCTGCTAGAGGGTCTTTTCTGGTAAGAAACCTGATGTTTCATATTTTAAATTTTTTGGCTCATCTATTTATGTGCATGTGACCAAAGAGGCCAAGAAGAAGCTCAAACCAAAAACTAATATTGGGATATTTGTGGGGTACACTGATACTCCCCAAAACTATCGAGTGTATTTTCCAAACAACAGGATGACTATTGTGAGACGGGATATAAAATTTGATGAAGAGAAATCCATGCAATTGTCTCTTGAGAGGGAGCTGTATTTTCATGTAGATGAGGAACTCTTGGTTCCAATGAATGAACCTCAATATGTGGAGCAACCACATGCGGAGGATCATGGAGTGGCATAAAACACTCATGCAGAGCCATCCACCAGAAATGGTAGAAGGTGGACCACGGAAGCTGATATATTGAGACTTGATGCTGCAGAGCATGTAGGAGCACCTACTTCACTGCGTAAACAAAGACAATCTCCAGACATTTTTACTGGATACATGGCTCTTACGAGCAAGTGTATTGTGACAGAACCATCCTCCTTTGAGTAATCAGTGCAACAACCAATTTGGGTTGACGCTATGGTTGAGGAGTATGACTCTGTCGTCAATAATAGTGCATGGGACTTTGTCCCAAGACCAGTCGGAAAATCAGTGGTTAGATCTAGATATATCTATAAGGTGAATTAAGGGGCAGATGGGAGTGTGGAGAAGTACAAGTCCAGATTTGTGGCCCTGGGATACTAACAAGTTGAGGAGATTGACTATGAGGATAATTTCGCATCGGTTGTGAGATACTCATCTATTAGATCTATCCTTGCACTCTCAGGGTAGATGAGGTGGAAGATACATCAGATGGAAGTGAAAACTGTGTTTCTCAATGGATTTATTGAGTAGGAAGTGTACATAGAGCATCCAGAAGGTTTTGAGATATTTGAAATTGATTCTCATGTGTGCCGACTCAAGAGATAATTTTATGGGTTGAAGCAAGTACCTCATGCTTGGTACACTCAGATTGAGAGTTATTTCACTGGGTTGGGCTTCACCAAAAGTGAAGCGGATGCGAACTTGTACCAGATTCTGTTTGATGGTAAGCTCTTGATTATCATACTTTATTTTGATTATTTAATTTTGACAGGTGATGAGCAGTTGATAACTTCTTGCAATGATGATCTTGCAAGGGAGTTGGAAATGAGGGACATGAGACTCCTTCACTATTTCCTTGGTTTGAAATATTTGTGTTATGGTTTGATTTGATTCTTTCTTTACTTGTTGTGATTGGAGATCATGTTTTTTTTCCACAATTGATTTGTAGAAGGATTTAGTATCTATCTTTATTGCATTTCTCGATCGAATTGAATATTTTGATATACATATGTTTGTCTTATTTCTACACTTTGTTTCTCATTCCCCCAAATTGTCTGTATACAAAAATTACATTACACGGCTACAAGATACCATTAGCTTGAATTTTCCCTTGTGTAAGATGGGCTACTGAGTATATATAATCTTGGAAATGTTCTCTACACTCCTTCTCAACCTTCCACAATTTCCCCCCACCTTTGGATCGCTTTTAGAGTCCTCAGAGTTCTTTTAGATGCAATCTTGTATCACTTCACAGAATTGATCATAATTTGGCTAGAATTTCCTCTTAAGCATATTTTTCATTTTCCTCACTTAGAAATGTCCCATAAGGCTTGGAATCCAATTAGAAGAAACTAGACACCCTTTTTATACCATCTTCTCATAATCATAGTTTTAAATATGCAATGAAGTTTTACTGTTTTTATCATGAGTTAAGTAGCATAGAAATAGTTTGCCTTGATCTCCTTTGAGAATTTGATGGTTTTTGTGACTAGATTAGAGTTTACTTTGAATGTTGTAGCATATATTTTCTTTCTTGAATTTGATTCCATCCAACTGGTCTAGGTTTACATTCCTTTCATTTAATCTTTTCAAAACATAATTAGGGTTTTTTTTCAACGAAAATAAATTAGTGTTTCCTTGATGTAGTAGGAAAAGTAAAGTTTCAAATGTTTCTTTCTTGTAAAGTTAATTTCAGTAGTTTCCTTCCTTAGAATTCTGAAAATGGCCTTTGGAAATTTCAGTTTAATCCGTTGCTTCAGAGCAACTTAGGAAGAAATCTTGTTTACTATGCATATATCACAATCGCCTCTTAAGTTTGTACGAAATCTGGATTGATAAATATAAGTTGGTATCCTTGAGATTTGCAACATCCTTGTTGTAATACCGAGACTCGTAAATTACTCATATAAGAATTATAAGAAAAACATAAGAAAATACTTTTAATTAAACAATTAAATTCAATTAAGGAACCAACTCCCTCGGTAAATGAAAGACCCCTAGGATTTGGCTTGGAGGTAAGATGCTCCCGAATCATACTTCCAACAAAAAAAAGATTCATGATCTCCTAATCATGATTTTATTTTTTGAAGTCCTCTTAGATCCCAAAATTTAGTTTTTAGCTGCCTCTCTCCTCTGCTTACACATTGATATTATTTTGTTGGTTCTAACTCTCCAAGATCCCACACTTTATGTTGTTGTTTCCCATTTTCTTTGTTGATGCAAAGTATTTTATTCAACTCCACAGACTTGTTGGCTATCCTACTTTTTATGATGTACTTTATCCTAGATGTCTTCCTCATTGACATCCACAATCAATCAATCTCATCAGCAACCTCTATCTTTAGATGAAATTCACTGATGTTATCCATAGGTTGTTGCATATCCTCCTGTGGTATAAGATTTATAAGAGTGTTATTCAATTATAGTTTACATACTCCCTAGTCAACCTGTTGGTCATACTTTGCAGTCCTCTCCTTATTGTCACTAAAGACAAATTCCTCTTCTTATAGTTTTGATTTTGCATGTTGAATATGAAATATCTGACTTATTATACTTTCCTACAAGATATTCAAATCTTCATACAATTCAATAAAATTATTTTGAATTGTAATTGTATCCTCATCACTTGGATTTTATGCAACCACTCCTCCAAAATATCCATTTCTTCTTCATCTACGCTTCCTTCCTTTGGCATGAGAATTTCACTTGGAATTCCAATGGTTGTAATTTCCTCGATCACATCTTCATGAAGTGTTTCTTCATCTTCTACACTTTCATAATCTCCACGAGATGATGTTGTTTCACCTTCCTTTAGAACAAAGTTTAAAGTATGGTTTAATTCAAAAATTTCTTTGTCAAATCCATCATCTTCAAGTTCAACAAACACATACTCATTTAAAAATATGTCCATTTCAACCATTTCTTCTATAAATTCCATTTCTTCATAAATTTGTGCAAGAACATCATCTGATTGTTGGTCATCACCCGTCAAACCTGCAATCTAAAGTGTCAGATTCAAACATTGGGCTCCTCATTTGATCCTTCAACCACCACATGTTCATGTTGATCCAAACCAGTCCCATAGTTCATATAAAAATAAATAAATGTCTCCTCGACATCTCTAGCTTTCTCTTCATTAAGGAATACACATTGCCCAAAAAAATTCATTTTATACTTAGCCGCTCTGAGTTATTGCTTCAAACTTGGGCATACTAGCTAGTCGGATAGCAAGGTCTCCCCTCTTAGAATGGTCAAATGAAGTAAATTTTGGCATGGGAATGAAGATTAGTGTATGTATTTCGCATGTGTTTTGCATAGATAGAAGTGGCCATGCCACGCCACTCCCCCCACCCCTCCAACATCCCATTAACCAACACCTTGATCTAAGGGCACAAGTATATTAGAAATATTATTCTTATAAAATTTTAGGAATTATTAATTTTATAAAATTTTAATGAGATAAATTTTATTAGAATTTTTTCAACGAAAAAAAATTGAATTTTTTGTAAACCAAGTCACAAAAAGTTACATAGTATATGCCGCAACATTCCATATGATATCATCGACGTAAGGGAGGGTCGTTACCATAGGTACCATTCAGCTGAGGTTCAGTGAAGGAAACAGAACATAAGCCAAGGCTACACAAGTGGTTCTCAAAAGAGGAAAAGACACATGGCAACCCCATGTGATCAGCAAAAGCAACAAAAAACATCCATCATAAAAGTTGCATCCTTACCACCTATACTGGGCCTCATGTAGAGAAACACCCAGACAAAGAAAACAAAGATCCTCTTCGAAGAGAAAACAAACCCATAAATATGTAGGAAAGTATCATTCAGAAAAATAATTCAATTCTGTCATATATAATTACATATTTAGGTTACCGTTTAATAGTTTAGAACTGTGAAATTGTAAAGAAGATATAACATGACTGGAGAAAAGTAAAGAATAAAATAGCATAAAAATATATGATCAGTAGGGTTTGGTGTTTGACGCACGAACAACCAGCCCCTCGTTCTCTTCTATAGACCACGCACCCGAAGTAAGTTGTAAACCGACTTTAGGCAATAGGTCAGCTTCCTGATTTTGTTCCTTGTAGATATGGCATAAAGAAATCAAATTGAAATGAGTTTTAAGAGCCTGTATTTCTTCAAGAATAGGAATTAATAAAAAGTGTAGACATCTCTGAGATTTTTTAACCAAGTTTATGACATTCTAAGAATCCCCAAAAATTTGAATCAAATCGATGCCCAAGTGGATCAGTCAGCATAGAAGGAGTTTTAAAGTTTTTAACTGAACAAAATTGTTTTATCCTTACCCAAGACCAGTCATCACAAAGAAAGAATTATGTTGATTTTTATGAATGATCATCCCAGCTCCACATGAGCCCTAGGTCGTGCACCATCGAAATATACCCATGGAAGGGAGTGATCAATGACCTCCGGGACAATCCTCCACTGATTGTAAAGAGTGATCATAGGAGGAAGCCCAGAAAAAATGGCCGCACAGTTAGCAGCAATAGAATCCATGTTAGGAGAAATCTCTTTAAAAATAAATTTATTCCGGGCAATCCAGATACCCCAGGAAACAATGAGAGGGATATTTCGAAGAGTCGGGTTTGTTCTTTCTTCCCACCATCTGTTACATGCATCCCCACACTATTTCCCTCTCCAGGACAGATTAGTCGTGAAAAGAGAAATTGTTTTCTCCCAAACATTGTTAGTGAAAGGAAATTAGAGGAATAAGTGGTTAGTGGATTCAGACTCCTTCTTACATAGAACACATATACCCAGACCAAACTAAAATCTCTTTTGAAGAGTGTCCGAAGTGGGAACCTTATTTATGAGCATACACCAAAATAAAAAATTTGATTTTTGTTGACCACTTAGTTTCCATAGAGGCTTATATCACCACTCCGCCTGACCCTCGTCCATTAGGTGAGCATAGCCAAATTTTGGAGTGTATTTGTCGGATTTTGAGAGGAACCAACATAGGGAGTCCTATGATTCTTTGATGCGAGCCCCCGACCGCTTCAATTCCATAATATATCCCTACCATTCCTGTTTCCATCAATCCTCGATCCTCATCATATCCACCTCCCTCCATACATGAGTACACATCGAAGTATGTTCCAGATCATTGATCCGGTTCAACTTTTTTCTACCCCGGGAATTGAGATCCACACGAAGAGCTTTAGATAGGGAGAATCTATTGTTGCATCCAACCCATGGGTCTAAAACAATATGACATCTTTCCCCATTCACTATTTTCCAAGCCAGGCCTTTCTCCATGTGGCCAAGAGCCAAGAGGGTGGCCTTCCAAATAGAAGAAAGTCAGTAGTCTGATTTCTCCAGTAATTGAATCTAATCGTTGATTGGCACAGGATCAATATATTTCCTTTTCACCACCAAGCTCCAAAGATTTGAGGTAGTGAGGAGTCTCCATCCCGATTTGGAAACTAGAGAGGTGGAAAACATACAGAGGTGTTTTATACCCAACCACCCCACTCTTTGGGATTAGCAATCTTATCCTAGGCCACCCATGGAATAGTCATTTTGGAATTTTTACCGGACAAGAGAAAGTTGTTGCAGGTACTCCTAATTTTTTTGAGGATGGTGATCAGGACCCAAGCAAGAGCAATCCAATACACCATAATTTCCATGAGAACCAATTTTATAAGGACCAGTCTACTCGCTGTAGAAAGCCACTTGTGGCTCCACATGTTTATTCGATTTTCAATATTGGAGACCAGCCACCACCAATCCTATTTATGGTAGGAGTCCAGTTTGAGTGAGAAAACAAGATATCTAATACTTGAACCAAATGGATATTGGATAAAATGGAGGATATTCAAAACCCTAGCCATATCAGCCTCATGTATGCCCTCATGAGTGAGGGTGGATTTTTGGAAAATGATGATCATGCCCGTGGCTTTCACAAAAAGGTCCAAATAATGCTTCAGACTATGGATCTCCCGCATGTTCCCATTGCAAAAAATCAGAATATCATCCACAAAAAGAAGATGAGAAATAGACATATTGGTCGCCACCTCGACCCCATCAAAATCCCCATTCCTCTTAGCCTGGCATATTAGTTGACTGAGGCCTTCAACAACCAAAAGAAAAATGAGTGGTGATAGAGGACATCCCTATCTTAGCCCATGATTGTTGAGAAAAAAGGGGGATGCCACTCCATTGATCAATACAACAAAAGACACATTTGCAATACATCCCATGATCTAGTTGATAAGGTTAATGTGGAATCCCAGATGAGTAAGAAGGAGTCTCAGATACAACCAATTGATCCAATCATAGGCTTTTGACAGGTCAATCTTAAAAATCATACATTTTTTCTTTGAGAGTTTCACACTATGGAGAGCTTCTTGAGCCACACCAATAGCTTCATGAATCTCCGTGCCATCCAGGAAACCAAATTGTTCTTTAGATATAGATTTAGATAAAATGGGCTTCAGCTTCTTAGAAATAATTTTGGAAATAACTATATATATATACAATTACATAGCGAAATAGGTCTGAAATCATTAAAAGAGGAAGGAGAGTCTTGTTTTAGGATGAGAGCTAGGAACGTTGTTTTCAATGAATCATGAGTAAAACCACTGACTCTTGATTCTTCCACCACGTTTGTGATGGTATCCCCCATTAGGTCGAAAAAGTGTTGAAAGGATTCAACCATCCAGCCATCAGGACCGGGGCTTTTGTCTTTTTTCATGGACTTTATGATATGCTCCACTTCCTTTTTCTCCACTGGTGCCATAAGAAGAACATTTTCCTCCATGTCCACATACCTAGGAAAAATTTCGGCTACCTGAATTAATTCCCTGACCGTGGCCCCCCCCTAGTACATGTAGATATTTTTGAAATAATTTTTCCCTAAGTGGGCAAGGTCTTCTAAATACTTTTCCTTTTCTTCCTTGAGAGTGTCAAGTTACCATATGGTATTTGAATTCTTCCTGCCCTTTGCATAGTTGTGGAAAAAAATTGTATTTTCGTTGCCTGCTTGTAACCATGTGGCTTGACTCTTCAATATCCAGCTAGCCTCTTTGACCTTTAATAAATCCCTTTTTTTTCTATCATTTTTAGGTTATCCCAAGAGGCTTCAGCAGCAAAACCCTTGTCTATATCCATATATAAAATCTCCAAAGCATCAATGATGTCCTGGAGCTTTTTTGTGTTCGTTTTTTCTTTTTGTTTTTCCCACAATATGGTGTCCTTTTTAATATTTGATAAGTTATTAATAAGGGACTGAGAAAAAGTACCATCTCGCTTCGTCATCGGGCTCCACGAATCGGACACCACTTTTTGGAATCCCTCCTCCTTCAGCCAAACTAAGTTAAATTTAAAAGGGGAGTTCGGCTTCTTTGACAGCCCTATCATTTCAAGGATAATCAGAGAGTGATCCGACTCACCACCTATTCCAATCCACTGACGAAAGATTTCATTCTTATGGAAAATTCATCACTGAGAAAAAATCGGTCTAGTCTTTTAGAAATTCTGGATTCACCCACTCTATTGTTCCTCCAGGTTGGAGCAATTTTGATCAAGTTTGGGTCAAAGAGATTTCCATCCCTAAGTTTCATGAGGAAGAAGTCTACCAAGGGATCTAACCTTGAATTTGGGCCCCAAATCTCCGATCTCCCTAGAATGAAGTCTAGGTCGCCCCAAACAATCAAATGGGGAGCTTTCATGAAATATTTATTCAACATCGAGCTCCAGAAAATTTTCCTATCATTACAAGGCCCATAAATGTTAACAAGGGTGAGGCTTGTAGCCAGTTCCAGTGAATAAACCTCCACTCCAATCAACAAATCTAAAGTCCAACAATTTAGAACCTTCACAGTGCTATTTATAAGACTCGTGGTAAGGCATCCCGAACGACCCTTTACATCAGAGGTAAGGAAGGTCCAGCCTGGAAAGAGGGAGGTCAAAATTGAGGAAACAAGGTCCCCTTTACCCAAAGTTTCTTGAAGAAAAATGACATCGGGCTTGTACAGTGAGAAGAGATTTTTGAAAGCTAGTTTTTTGGGTGCACTAGCCAGATCCCTACAATTGAAAGAAAAAATAATCATTTTGAAACCAAGGACTGGGATATTGCTGTTCTAAGCACCCCTTTGAGGGAAAGTTGTCTACCATCCAAAATATCCAAGATGGATTTAAGTTTGGCTTTTGAAATATCTGACTTCCTCACTCTTAATATTTTGACTTTATCCATGACAGGGCATCCTCCCAACACACCATGAACTTATTTTTTCCAACGATTTTTTGTCGTAGGGCCGAAGGTTGTAAGGGAGAGTGTCAAAAGAAAGCTTAGGTATAGTAGTAATAATGTTGTACATGTCTAATGAGACATTAATAACACAAAGGGATACATACTAATCATGTCTGGAAGGACCAGGCTTACTCATACAATTGAAAAAACGTTCAATATAATTTAATGCAGGAGAAGAGGGGCAAGGGGTAGTACCCGCCAAATCCAAGGTTGGATTAGCAGGAGTCATCTCTGTCTGCTCTTGAGTCGGGGCTTGATCCAAGTCCTGCATTTCATTAATTACGTGGGAATTTTCTCTTCCACTCTATGAGTCACCTCCTCCTGCTGAGCGCTATTGTCCATGTGTGCCTGTTCAATTCGAACCTCCATTTCCTCTACATTTGTGGGGACCTCGAATCTGATCCGAGGGCTATGAGTGACCCCATTCTTATGTTTCCTTCTTTTTGAGAACCACAGAGGACAGTATTGTGCCAAGTACCCTAACTTGTGGCACCGATGACATTTGAAAGGTAAATTATCATAATCAATTAGTTGCTCCATCGCATGAACTTCTACATAAAGAATAATTTTTTGAATCATCCCATCCATCGGTGCCCATTTAACCAGAATGCGGGTTGTATTCCTAGACTGGGTTTCAAAAAAGGACATGTCCACCTCTAGGAAAGATCCCAAGATATCCCCGATAGCTCGAAACACCTCCATAGTCCAGAAATAGGGGGGAGAGATGGGACCCTAACCCACACAGGAATCTTGTCAGCCCTTTCCTTTTTTTCATTGAAAATAAAGGTCCATATTTTAAATAGAATGGGAGCAATACCAAATCCCTACTGTCTTGAAAGAACCCACTCCAGCATTTCCGCGTTCTTAAAACTTACCATAAACCATCCTTTAGATAACGTAATTACCTCCACATCTCTATCTAGTGCCTCCAACCAGCTGCAATTAATCCATTCTGTAATGTATTTAAAATATATTTTTAAATGTAAATATAAATTTAGTAGATTTATTCATATTACATAGATTTTTATAAAATTAAAAAAAAAAAAAAAACTCTGTTAATTTTTGCCTGATTGTTTTTCTTGCTTGTATAGATGTCTTATCCAAATTAATGAGCTATTTAATTTATAGGACGGAGTCGGAATTTTGCTAATATCTAAATTTTTAATCCATTAAATCATCTAATTTTTAATTTAAGTTTATTGATAATTTTGTATTTTTCTGATAAATCACTGGTTACTTGATTAAGACACATTAAATCATATAGCTCTTTGTCAAGATTTGCTTCCTCCTACATTGCATAGCAACATTTCAAAGGTTGCGATCAACAGCGCTACTCAACTTGAGGTTTTGGGGTAAGGTATTATGCACTTGACCAAGTGAAGTCATTAACAATGTGCTCCTAGTCCCTGAGATATCTCCAAATTTATGTCCCATCTATCAAATCTTTGATTCTAGTGATGGAAAAACAATGAAATTTTCTCCTAATCAAGTAGTTATTAGATATCCACATAATATAGTAGTTATTATATATCTACATAATCTTGCGTATAATCGGTTCAAAGAAGCCACTTCGCAATATCACGAGTCCTGTGGTTCTTGCTTCTTCATGCTTGCCACTCTCAGTCTGATGAGGTGATTGCAACTTTTCTGAAGAAATTGGTTCCAAAATATTTCTTGACATGTGCAGAATCTTTTTCTTGGGCTATTGCCTTGGGCCATTTCTAGGATTTGTGCCTTAGGCCATTTCACGGAATCTTTTTCTTGGGCTATTGCCTTGGGCCAAAAAATATTTATTCGAAATCAAGGTATGCAATCAATGATTTTTATTCGGAATAGAATTTGTAATGCCAAAAAATGAAGGTATGCATGCCAAAAAATCACGGTATGCATGCCAAGGTATTCGAAATCAAGATATGCATGCCAAAAAATCTTTTGTTAATGTTCTTGATAATGATAGCATAAAGCATGTGAGAATTTGTAATGTTTTTCAAGGTTGTTTGCATAGGTAAGACCATGTATATAAATTTGGAGTGTATTTTTAAAAAATAAATTGCTTATCTTTTTTAATTTAATTTAGGGGCAAAAGAAAATATGTCAATTACAACAATGAATAATATGATAATGTACAAATTTTTCATACATTTAAGGAAAATATAGTGTGATTAGAAATATTTATTTTTAATTTTATAATTAATTGAGATTTATCATGCTTGTTTTAATAAATTAAGATAAAATCTACACTTTGACGTCTCTTCCTTCCTTGTCCAATGAGGGTGTTATATTCTTATTTACATCTTTTTTTTTGTCATGCATTGTCCAGGGTCAATTCTCTTTACCTTCCAAGCATTCATAGAGTCTTTTTAGAATGAAACAAGTCCAAAAATGCATTCCCCATCATCCTATCTGCATATATCCTTCTTATAATTCAAACTTCACCAAAATCCATGATTAAATCCATTTGAAATTGAAATTTAATAATACAAAGATGAAATCAATAACTTCCAAAATCTTTATTCTATTAGGTTCTTTCCTTGTAACATAAGCTTTACTAAGATTTAGCATGAAATCCATTAAATTTGTATAATCTAATTTCATGAATAAAATCCATTACCTCCAAAATTGCAACTCAGTGTTGATAATACAATTTGTATATTTAATATCTAGATTTTTATCAGATAAAATGAAATTTTTACATCACTTCACTTTCCAGAATTTGTTTATTTTCGTGAGTACATTTAATTACATAAAGTGTTTATGTTACTATTTTTTATTTTTTTATTATATATATTATATATAAATTTAGTCTAATAAACATGTTTATTTTGAAATAGGATTTCCACAATTTAAATTTAATAGTCAATAATTATTTCACATGTTTATTTTAGAATAGGGTTTTTACAATTAATTTAATTATTAATGATTATTAGATATTTGAGGTTAAAGTTGAAATATATTTTTAAAGTATTTATGTTTTTTAATTAAATTGATCAATTAAAAAAAATTCATATGAAATAAGTTGCGGTTTTTTTGGTCATGTAACATTGATAAACCATAGTATTGTAACAAAATCTATTTACAAGTTGAAAAACTCCATCATTAAATGGAAGTGAATATCATGGTTAAGATTTTTTATACAATATGTTTAACTCATATATTAATTCTTTTGCCACTTGTAATTAATAACAATAATAATAATTTAAAATAAAGTTATAATTTAGTTGATTTGTATGATTTTTTAAATCTTGGCAATGAGATGTATCATAAGTAAATGTTTTGATGTCTATTATAGATTATTTCCTACTGGTCATTTAATTTATATCACAACCAGTGACTTCACATTAAGGAGTGGCTTAACAGAGCACCACCTATCACCGTTTATCACCTAAATTGATTAAGTTATTTACATTTTATAAAATAAAATTTATAGAATTATATTATTGGATTGATAATATTGCTAATTACTATGATGTTAGCCCATCGAATTTTATTTTTGAAATCGTGACACCTTTTCTTGGATTTAGAGATTTGTGGAACAAGACATTCGCTCATTGGTTGTTTTGCAGGGTAGTTTGGCTGTTTGGTAGTCCTTTCTCAATCACATGTAACCGATCTTTCAGAACATAGGAACATTAAAGTGATGGTGATTGCCTCAGTCATATGAGTGAATTCCGATGACATTGCAAGAGCTTTGAGCGGTCTTATAACTACAAGAATTGGTGTTCGCTTGGATGAAGAATTGTTGTGACACTGGGGATTAGTGCCAACAGAAGCAGAACTATTGCCTACTAGTTTCACCAATCTTTCGAAGGTGTTTTTTTTTGCTTGGGAAAGCCCTAATATTTTCACCATTTTATTATTTATATTTATTTATTATTTTCTTTTTTTAAGAAAAAAACCTTGAAATAAAAAAATAAAAAAAAATTGATTTATTTAGGTTTGGAAAAAAAAATTGAGCCAAAGTTAATGGGAAAATAATTTTTTTTTGTAGGTTGGGTAAAATACATTTTATATGGAGCTAAATATTTGGACAAATGTTTTGAATAAGATTTTTATAGGCACAGTGTTTAATTGTAGTTTTAAAAAAATGAGAGTTTTTGATATTATGGTAAAATTAAAGATATAGATTGTTCCTTACTCCATATAATTATCATACATGGAAAATAAAATTGTAATAGGAGTTACAATACAAAGGATTGTGGCAAATGTTAAGTGGAAACCAATTGATTTTAAGATTTTCCTATAATAATAAACAAGATGAAGCGATGGGGTTGATTCAGTTGCATGTTTTAGGCAACCTACTATTTCATCTTCAAGAATGGACCACTCACAAATAAAGTTGGTTTGGAATTGTCAATGAATTCCACTGTTTGGAATTGGAAACTAGATTATCAACCCTAGTACTTGATGAACATGTCTCTATTTAGGAGTATCTTGATCAATTTAGGTCATAATTTTTGTCCCAATTAAAAGTATGTGGCAAGGAGAAAAATGAAGCGGGGTGTATTTTTTTTATCTTGTCAAAATTAAAGGGTCATTTTCAGGTTTTCTCATCTACCTTCTATGCAAAAAGGGATGTCCTTGGTGGCTCATTCAAAATGGCCAACTTTGAGACATTTTGTGATCATCTCATGCGAGAAAAATCTAAGCTCAAGCAACTAGATGTTCTATCAAGCTCTTCAAATTAGGCTTTGATGGCTCATAACTCCAAAGGTCATCATAAATTTCGATCTTAACAAAAGAAAAATTATGTTCAAACATGTGAGACTCCCTCCAAGGCTAATAAAAATACCAAGCCTCCACCTCCAACTTCCTAGAACGATGGGTCCTCCTCCAAGACAATGAAGAATCTGGGAAAGGAAAAGACAAAAACATATGAAATATGTGCCTTTTGTGGCAAATCTTGTCATATTGAAGAAAAATGTTGGAAAATTTTTGAATTATTAGATGATGCCATGAATAAGCACAATATTTCAACAAGCAGAGGACATGCTTTATTAGCCCAAGAAATAGGTAGATCTACAAATCACTGGTTACTTGATTAAGGCACATCAAATCATATGTCTCTTTGTCAATATTTTCTTCCTTCTACATCGCATAGCAACATTTCAAAGATTGTGATCAACAACTCTACTCAGCTTGAGGTTTTAGGGTAAGGTATCGTGAAATTGACTAATGGATCCATTAACAATGTGCTCCTAGTCCATGAGATCTCTCCAAATTCATTTCCCATCTATCGAATCTATCATTCTGGTGATGGAAAAACATTGGAATTTTCTCCAAATCATGGAGTTATTAGATATGTACATAATCTAATATTTTTTGTGGTTATTGGATAGGTTGATCATGCCTCCAAATTAAATAAGTTGTTTTCTTTTAGTCTTCCTCTGCTTCTTCTTTTATAGCTCATGGTTATTCCTTGAGTAAGCTCTGACATGAAAAATTTGGCCATCTAAATTAAAGATATCTACGGTAGATTTTCACTCAAATTTTTGTTTTAGATCTTCTAAAATTTTCTTTTATTAAAAATGTATGTGCATGTTGTGCTCTTAGAAAACAACACCAAGATCCCTTTCCTAATGGGAAAGCTTTAAGGGAAACAACACCTTTTCTATTGGTGCATAATGATTTAATGACCTTTTCAACTCCATTTTTAGGGTTCAAGTATGCACTAACCTTTGTTGATGATTTATCACGTCACTCTTGGGTGTACTTCCTTAAGTAAAAGAATGAAGTATTTGCAACCTTCAAAGTATTTTGTTAAGAAATAATTATCATGCTCCAGCAAGAATCTCCACACTGATAATGGGGGGGAATATGTCAATATGGCATTTGAAATTTTCTATAGAGAACATCACACATTTCATCAACACTTTTTTCCCTTACTCCTCAGCAAAATGGTGTTGTTAAAAGGAGGAACTAAACACGCAAAGAGAAGGATAATTGCATTATTCAATCCAAGAATTTGGCACCTTCATTTTTTGCCAAAGCAATTATTTGTGCCAATTATATTCAAAATATAATGCCTCATAAGGAAGTTCAACATATGATCTACTGGAAGATTGGACACATGAGAATCCTGATGTATCTTCTTTCATGGTATTTGGCAGTCCTTCTTGGGCATTGATTCTAGATAAAAAGTTCAAAGACATGGAAAATAAGAGTCAACAATCGATATTTGTTGGTTACTGTGAGGACATGAAATCCTATTAGCTCTTTGATCCTACATCTAAAGAAGTTTGTTTCGAAGAGATGTTCATTTTTATGGAAATAATACAGGATCTTCTTCCCCTCCTTCCTCATATTTCACTATTGATATTAGTTCTAATCATTGTGGTTCTTTTATACATCTGATAGAATAAGAAATTTATACTAAATGCCCACATCCAAAAGAAAATTTACCAACTGCACCATCAAAACTTGAATAGTCAAATCAGGAGCAACATGTTCCAGATGAATCCTTAAGGAGGATCCTTCAAAAGAGAATGCATCACAATAGACATGGCTATGACAACTTATTTCAATGTTCTAGCCTCAAATCAACCATAATAAAAAGGAATCTCCCTTTTGGGTAGTGCCATTTTAGAACATCCGCAACAATTTTATGAAGTTGTCGGAATCCCTGAGTGGGAAGCTACCATGATAGATGAGTATTCTTCTTTGATGAAGAATCATAATTGGGATCTTGTTCCTCTTCCAAAGGGATGTAAGTTGGTTTGTTGTAAGTTGGTTGATCCAGGTGGATTAAACAGGTACAAGTACAAATGGCTTGAGTACAAGGCTCAAAAATCAAAGTGTTCAAAAATCTCTCGAACCAAGTTCAAGTTGTATATCTCGTAATTTTGAATCCAACGGCGCAGACGTCACTCAATTCTGAGTCTGTATGAAGGAGTTAGGAGCAGTCAAAGTTCAGAGGTTGACTTGGTGATGTGGCAGCTTAAGGAGGCAACAATTTTGCTGAAACCCGGCCACCGGATTCTGACTAACCTGGCCAGATTCCGGGTGAATTTGTGGGACCGTTAAATGCACTCCTTCGGTCAAAAATCCGAAGGTTCGAAAATCACCATTGGTTTTTTAAAAAAACAAATAAAACAAAATATATATATATATATTAAGGGTGGCGGGCCACCAACCCCTCTACCCCATGTAAATCCATAGAATATATATAAAAGGAATGTTGTTGGGGGGCGGGTGGTCAGCCCCGCCACCCCCGCGGTCCCCACAACGGTTGTATTAAACGGGCGGGGGTTGTTAACCACCGTCGTCGTCACATGTACACTTGGCGCGATTTCATATGGGCGGGCCAACCAACATGGGTCCAGCCCCCATCAACATCAACGCCTCTTTAAAAATAAAAACAGTTCAAAAAAATACTCAAACAGTTGGCCTTTTAATGGAGGGGTCGGGATTTGACCACCCGACCTCCTCCCCAAACCTTTGGATCTTCAACCAACTCGTCCAATGGTGACTTTGAAGAATCCGCCCACGCTACATTACATAAACCTTCATTCATTTGTGTGCCCAAGGACTGACAGGAGCGGGCATGGAAAACGAGGCAGTGGAACCTTGAGCAGTGTGCAGGAGGGGGCGGAACCATGATCTGAGCCATTTTTCCAGAGGGGCCAGATTTTCACTTTGTCTGATTGGGGCAATTTTTATATGGATTCAGCACTAATCAACGCCACAAATCCAACGGTGCTTCCCATTTTGTCATCAGAGTTCTGCAATGTTCGGCCATTTTCAGATTGGGCAGGTATAAGGGTGTAATTCCTCATTTTGTACTTGTACTTTCATTTTTCCATTTAATGAAAGCAGGGCCTCCCCACTATTAGAGTAGAGCCCGGAGACGTATTCCCTCCTAGACGAACTCCTATATCAACTCTTGTGTCTTCGTGCATGATGTTAATTGCTTCTCTCTTTTTCCGCTTATGCCTTTAAAGTTTCTTGTTTAAAGCTACAATTTTCACATGTAAATTATTTTATGCATCTCAAACAAAAGATTTTGGATCAAGTGGTATCAGAGCGGGTGTTTGTAGATGTGAATTACATGCTTGTATGATAACAAGAAGCAGGCTAAGAAGAGGCAAAAGGACGCTACAGGCTTTTGATCCCAAAGCAGGACGTGCACGTCAGAGAAGGAACATGGGGGGCGAAGATCAGAATGAGGAGGAGCTCAATTTCCGCAAAACTTTCTATACCATGGCAGATCGAGTAGAGAGACTATTCTCTAGACTTGAAATGTTAGAGAAAACAGGAGATCATGCTTTAGAAGGGCAAGCTTCAGCGCATGGAGATGGTGAAGGAAATCCACCCCCTTCAGGAAATGAAAGTCCTTCCTCCTCTTCTAACCATCATAATAAAAATTATGGAAATGCATCTAACAAGCCTTTCTTTAAGTTAAATGTTAAGTTTGATCTACCAGTATATAATGGTGAAAGTAATGCTGAGAAGCTTAACAATTGGATTAGGCAGCTTGAACTCTATTGCAGGATCCAACAGATTATGGAGGACGAGGCAAAAATCCAATTGGCTTCTCTTCAATTGAGTGGCACAGCGCTCATCTGGTGGGAGAGAAAACTTCGAAGCAGCAGTAACTTGGGTAACCTTCTTTCTTCCTAGTCAGATTTTATTGCTGCAATTAAAAATCAAATCTATTCCTTAGGTTGCAAGCAGAAAGCCTTAATGGAGCGGCAGTACCTAAGGCAAGGTAAAGGACAAAATGTGCAAAGCTTTACCGAAGAATTTCGAAAACAAGCATTAAGTTTGGGCATCTCATTAGATTCTCCTGAAGTTGTAACTAAGTACATTGGTTCATTACATAGTTACATTAGACATTCATTGTTAATGTTTGAACCTACTACCATTGACTCGGCGAGTGTAAAGGCAATTCATCTTGAGAACAGGGGCAGAAATGATAAGGACGATCATTCAAAGAAACCACCTTTCAAACCTTCAAATGGAAAATTCAAAGGGAAAGGAAAGGGAAAGGAAAAGAAGACGACATCAACAAAGAAGGATGAAGGAGAAAAGCCTTATTGCACTCACTGCAAAAAGGAAGGCCATGACGATGATCATTGTTGGAAACTATATCCATAAAATAAGCCGAAGAGATATGGAGGAAAGGGTAAGCAGAAGACGGTAGCAACCGCACAGCAGGACCTTGGATCTGACTCAGGCGATGAGGCATTGATCACAGTAGAAGTCACAAAAGGTACTCATTCTCTTCATGATTCTGAATCGCATGAAAGCACTAGTTCATCAAATGAGCCTCTTTCTAATGAACGAAATAGAATTGAGTTGTTTCACATTAGAGTTGTTATAAACCATGCAAAAGTAGAAACTCTATTTGATTTCAGCTCTCAAGCAAACCTAATTTCAGAATCCTTGGTTAAAAAGTTAGGCTTAGAAGTTAAGCCTCATCCAAAACCTTATCCACTTGGATGGATAAATGATAAATTAAAACTAAATGTAACCAAGCAGTGTAAGGTAAAATTTGTTATTGCTTCTAAGCTGGTAGACGAAGTAGAATTGGATGTAATGCCATTGGATATCTGTGGCATTGTGTTGGGGAGTCCCTATCTTTATGATAGGAAAGCAGTTTTATTTCGTCATGAAAATAAATACCAAATCACTAAAGATGGGGTAGAATACATTGTAAGAGCTCATCAAACCAAAGTCAGTGCCAGCCTTGTAAGTGCAGGACAGATGAAGAGACTGGTGAATTCCAGCAAGGGGTGTTTTCTCATGGTTGTGAGAGCAAGGGATGAAGAAATATCCGATGCTTTCCGAGGATGTGATCCGGCTCATAAATAGCAATTATGTGATTTTATTTCTAACTATGATGAGTTGTTTCAGGAACCCAAAGGTTTTCCTCCAAAACGAGAGATCCATTTGCAATATGATGCTCCATTACCAAACATTGGTATTTACAGGATGTCATCCATCGAAATGGAGGAAATCAAAAAACAGGTACAGGAACAGTTGAACCAAGGGGTCATTCGGCCAAGTACTTCTCCTTGTGGCTCGCCGACCGTGTTAGTGCCCAAGAAAGATGGCACATGGAAGATGTGCGTGGATTATCGGGCACTAAACAAAATCACGGTGAAAAATCGATACCCTCTCCCTCGCATTGATGATTTATTAGATCAATTAAAAAATGTTGTTTATTTCACCAAATTGTATTTGCGTAGTGGTTATCACCAGGTCAGAATTGCAGAGCAGGACGTGTGGAAAACCACCTTCAAGACGAAACAAGGGTTGTTCGAATGGATGGTGATGCCATTTGGACTTTGCAACGCTCCAGCCACATTCATGAGGGTCATGAATGATATTTTTAGGCCTTTCATTGATGATTTTGTCCTTATGTATTTAGATGATATTCTTTTCTTTAGTAGGACTTGGGAGGAACATGTATGCCATGTAATCAAAGTGTTTGATTTTTTAAAGAAGGAACAATTGTATGTAAAGTTGTCAAAGTGTGAGTTCGGGAAAACCTCTTTGGTTTACCTTGGTCATATTTTCGGTAATGGTCAATTAAAAATAGACCCCTCAAAAGTCGAGGTGATTGTAAATTGGCCTAAGCCTACCAATGTAACAGAGGTCCATAGTTTTTTAGGTGCAGTACAGTACTGGAGGAGGTTCATTGCCAACTTCTCAGTTATTGCATCACCCTTACACACTCTGAAAAGTATCAAACAAGCCTTTCAGTGGGGAGGAAAATAGCAGAAGGCCTTCGAAGCACTGAAAGAGAAAATCAGCACCGCACCAGTCCTGGCTTTACCCAATCTCCAGCAACCTTTTGAGATCGAAACCGATGCCAGTGGGTACACCATGGGAGTTGTAATTTTGTAGCAGAGGACGCTGATTTGTTACCATTCGGAGAAGTTCTCCCAGGCTGTAATAAATTACCCCACTTACGACAAGGAATTGTATGCCTTGGTCCAAAGTGTGAAAAAGTGGAAACACTACCTGATCGGCAAGGATACCATCATCCATACGGATCATCAGCCCTTGCAGTACTTTCATTCATAGACCAAGCTACAACAATCTCATCATTTCAGGTGGATGGGGTTCCTACAGCAATTTCATCTGGTAATAAAGTATAGGAAGGGCACTAGTAACAAAGTAGCAGATATGCTCTCTCACCCTCATATCGCTGCTTCTACTATCTTGCATAATGCGTCATTGTCTTTTGAAAGTTATGTTGAACAGTATGCTAACGATGATGACTTTAAAGAATTTTATGCAAAACTAACTCATGGTTCACAGGTGGACAACTATCATTTGCAGGGGAAGTTGTTGTATCACCTTGGCAAATTGTGCATACCCACAGCAGAAAGGGTCCATGTAATTCGAGAGGCGCATACCTCTCTTGTGTCTGGTCACTTTGGTGTCGAAAAAACCTTATGTCATTTGCAAAGGTTTTGTTTTTGGCCCCATATGAAAAACATTGTAACCCGTTTTCTAAAGGGATGTGTGATGTGTTCTGTTTCAAAGCCCTCTAATAGAAAACTCGGGCTCTACACACCACTCCCTATTCCGGGTCATCCATGGGAAAGTGTGTCGATGGATTTTGTAGGAGGTTTTCCTATGTCTAGAAAGGGTCACGACTATTTGTATGTTGCTTTTGACCGCTTTAGCAAAATGTGCATATTGATTCCTTGTAAAAAGCAGGTTACTGCTGAGCAGACTGCTTGTCTTTTCTTTCAGTATGTTTGGGTCCACTTTGGGTTGCCCACGTCGATTGTGTCATATCGAGACTCTCGTTTCCTTGGAGATTTTTGGAGCAGCTTGTGGCACATGATGGACACCAAGTTGAAGAGGAGCACGGCATTCCATCCACAAACCGATGGACAAACGGAGGTCGTCAATCGTACCATGGTACACTTGTTGCGGGGCTATTGCAGCAAACATCCCAAGTTGTGGGATGAGCACCTTCCATATGTGCAGCATGCTTACAACTGAGCAGTGCATTCCTCTACGCAGCGTTCACCTTTTGAGACATGCTTTGGTTACTTACCAAAGGACCCTTTTGACATGATCTATGGAAGGGATGAAGATGCCAATGGGCGTGATGACAGGGATAAAGCATAGCGGTTCATTCAGCGTATTCAAACGATTCACCAAGTAGCGCAAGAGCAGTTGGAGAAGATTCAGGCCCGATATAAAACCCGACATGATAAGCACCGAGTCGACCATCAATTTCAAGTTGGTGACAAAGTGTGGTTCCACATCAGCAAGGATCGAATGAAGGGAGAAGGCAAGAAATTGCGACCAATCCGGTATGGTCCCTTTACCATATTGGAGAAGATTGGGAATAATGCTTTCCGACTCGACTTTCCAGTATACATGCAGATGTACTCAGTTGTGAATGTTGAAAATCTAAAACTTTATGAACCCCCATTGATTATGGACACCGAGGAGGTAGGATCAGTTCCTACAGTGGATGACTTTGCACCAGAATATCTTGATGAACTGCCAGAGGACATCATTCTCAATCGAAGGACCAGGACTTCATGACGAGGAGATGTGGAGTATCTCCGTGTTGGTTTCAAATGGATGCACCCAAGTAAAGCTAAATGGCTTGAAAAGTAGAAGGTGAGGGAGCAATTCCCTCACTTTCCTGTTGATTGATGAGGCTTTTGGGGTCCAAAATCTCTTTAGTGGGGAGGAATGATCCAGGTGGATTAAACAGGTACAAGTACAAATGGCTTGAGTACAAGGCTCAAAAATAAAATTGTTCAAAAATCTTTCGAACCAAGTTTAATTTGTAGATCGCGTAATTCTGAATCCAACGGCGCAGACGGCACTCAATTCCGAGTCCGTATGAAGGAGTTAGGAGAAGTCAAAGTTGAGAGGTTGACTTGGTGATGTGGCAGCTTAAGGAGGCAACAATTTCGCTGAAACCCGGCCACCGGATTCTGACCAACCTGGCCAGATTTCGGGCGAATTTGTGTGACCGTTAAATGCACTCCTTCGGTCAAAAAACCGAAGGTTCGAAAATCACCATTAGTTTTTTAAAAAACAAATAAAACAAAAAAATATATATATTAAGGGTGGCGGACCACCAACCCCGCCACCCCATGTAAATCCATAGAATATATATATAAGGAATGTTGTTGGGGGGCGGTTGGTCAGCCCCGCCACCCCCGCGGTCCCTACAACGGTTGTATTAAACGGGTGGGGGTTGTTAACCACCGCCGCCGTCACATGTACACTTGGCATGATTTCATATGGGCGGGCCGCCCAACATGGGTCTGACCCCCATCAAAATCAACGCCTCTTTAAAAATAAAAAGAGTTCAAAAAAATACTCAAACAGACGGCCTTTTAATGGAGGGGTCGGGATTTGACCACCCGACCTCCTCCCCAAACCTTTGGATCTTCAACCAACTCGTCCAACGATGAATTTGAAGAATTTGCCCACGCTACGTTATATAAACCTTCATTCATTTGTGCGCCCAAGGACTGACAGGAGCGGGCACGAAAAATGAGGCAGTGGAACCTTGAGCAGTGTGCAGGAGGGGGCGGAACCATGATCTGAGCCATTTTTCTAGAGGGGCCAGATTTTCACTTTGTCTGATTGGGGTAAGTTTTATATGGATTTAGCACTACTTGATGCCACAAATCCAATGGTGCTGCCCATTTTTTCATCAAAGGTCTGCAATTTTCGGCCATTTTCAGATTGGGCAGGTATAAGGGTGTAATTCCTCATTTTGTGCTTGTACTTTCATTTTTCCATTTAATGAAAGCAAGGCCTCCCCACTATTAGAGCAGGGCCCGGAGACGTAGTCCCTCCTGGACGAACTCCGATATCAACTCTTGTGTCTTCGTGCATGATGTTAATTGCTTCTCTTTTTCCGTTTATGCCTTTAAAGTTTCTTGTTTAAAGCTACAATTTTCACATGTAAATTCTTTTATGCATCTCAAACAAAATATTTTGGATCATTGGTTTACAGAAACAAATATGTAGCAGATGGCTCTATTGACAAACATAAGGCATGTCTTGTGGCCAAGGGATTTTTGCGAGTTGAAGGAATTTACTATTCCAAGACTTTTTCCCCTATTTCCAAGATGGATTCTATACGTCTTATGCTTTCTCTAGTTGCATCCCAAGGTATCTTAGTTTACCAAATGTCTGTAAAGAGTTCTTTTTTTCATATATCTCTACATGAGGATATTTACATGGCCCCAACCCCTTCATTTTTTGCAAGATCCTACATTTTTTTTCAAGCTTTGATGTTCCTTGTATGGTCTCAAACAAGCTCCTAGAGCTTGGTATAATAAGATGGACAATTTTTTGTTTGCTTTTGGGTTCAACTAGTGTCATTCTATTCCTAGAGTTTACACTTAGAGATATGATTTTTATTTATTGATTTTAGTTTTTTATATGGATGATTTGGTCCTCAAAAGGTGTTATTCATCTATCATTCAGACTTTTAAGGAATCATTGATGGGAAAATTTTCTATGATGGATCTTGGTTTGCAACATTACTTTCTTGAATTTCAAGTTCACCAGTTTTCAGAAGGGATCACCATTTCCAGCAATAATATGCCCTTGATATACTTCAATGTTTAGCATGGCTAATTCTAAGCCTACACCTACTCCTTTTCAGTTTGGTGTTACTCTTACCACTAGTTGCAACTCACCAAATATTGAGCCTACCTTGTTTCACCAACTGGTTTGAAATATACTTTATTTGACACACACCTGACTTGACATTGTTTATGTAGTATGGTTGGTTTCTAAATCCTCTCAGGATCTTCATCAAAATCACTGGAAGGTAGAAAATGTATTCTGGGGTATATTTAGGGAACTTCCATTTATGCCATTCAATATACTATTAGATCTCCTAAGCTTGTGGGTTTCACATATTTTGATTGGTTTGGATTAGTGCATGATCAAAATTCCACTTTTGGATTTGTTTTCTATCTTGGTTTTTCTCCTATTTCTTTTTCCTACGAGAAACAATCGATGATTGCATTATCTATGAAAAACATTGAGTATCACACTGTAGTTCTCACAAGTCAAGAGGTTCATTGGTTGCAAAAATCATTACTTGAGTGTGGCACTAATTAGAGTCACCTACTCTTCTATGGTGTTATAATCAAAGTTCAAAACATATTTCTATAAATGTTGTGGAGCATCAAAGGACCAAAGACATTTAGATCCATATGCACTTGATTCGCCAACTTATTCAAGATGGTGTTCTTAGCCTGGAGTATGTACTTACTAAAGAACAAGCATAAAATATTTTGACAAATTTTTTGGCATCACCAAGGTTTCTTCAGTTATGCCAAATGCTTCAACTGAAGGAAGTTTTCTTTGAGGGTTCATCTCAAGTCCTCCTTCCTTCACCTCCATGCTTGGAAATTTTTTTCCCACCATGGGAATTGATCTAAGCTAAGATCAAGATCAAGCCAACTAGCTAGAACTAATAACCCAAAAGTATATCGTCCAGTATCCTACAATTTAAATTATTAAGAGTTATTAGGGAAGAGGTGTCCTCACGCACATGAAATATGCCTTTATTCTTGGGGCATATTCCCTTCTATATTTCTTAAAATGAGCCAACATGTTACTTGTGAGAATTCAATTTAGGTAGGGATAATAACAAAAAATCCACCAAATTACTCAAGGTATCAACCATCCACGAGTCCATGATGGTGTTTATTTTTAGGTACCTCCCCTTTCCTTCTTAATTAATGGATTTTGGACCACTTGTGCAAATATTTTTAGAGCTTCATTCAAAATTTATCTCCATGACTAGCGTTATTTTAAAGGATGTGGAGCTAGCCACTTTGGAGAATTTTTTTGCATGGTTGTTCAACATCAATGTCATCTTAATTAACACCTCCATACTTTATCATCATATGTGACATCCATTTCCATCATTGATAGCCACCTATGGGGGATGACATGAAATGCTTCCTCATATGATTATGTATGTTTCGCCATTTTGTACGACATCGACTATCTTTTAAGATTCATCCTTCTACCAAGAATCAAGTCCTATTTTGTCTTATCTATTATAGCCGCTATTAACCCATGTGCTATGGTGAGATGGATTGATATCCATAATGGTTTTTATTTTATGATGTTTTTGTCAACTATATGTGAGTACTTGATTAATATTTTTGAGTCTGGACCATTTCAGATGAAAAATATCTTTTACTGAGATGTTTGAAATTTTTTGTTTGGATTTCTACATGGATATTTGATGGTGTTAACAATATGGGGTTGCTTGCCCCTCTTTAGAATTTTAGCCAATTTTTTTATTTGGACCTTTCACTATCTATAAACCTCATTGTTCACTTGAAGGCTGATGATGATTTCTTTTGTTCAAAACATTTATTTTGGAACCTCACCAATATTTTTTTTTGAAGCATTTGTGTAGTATTTGTCTGTGTATTCCATTTGTGTCTCTACAAATGAACCTATTTTACAAAATTCAACCAATTTCATTGAGGTTACTTGACTCTCCACTTCAGATTTGTTTCCATACTTCCTAATTGAAGCTTTTAGCCTCCATTGTCTCCAACTCTATTTATTCAAAATGCATCAATGTTGAGACCTAAAATTTCAAATTCAACACTCTTTTCAATACTAGTGTTTTTCCCTCTTTTAGAGGGGTTTTTTCCTACAAGTTTTTCTCCTTGTATAAACTTGCAAGATTCTATTTTGTACTTGGGTATAAGACTTTGTTGTTCATACTTTATTTTTTCTATGTTTACAACCATATGTTTCACTTAAGGGTGGTACCAATGTTATTTCCCAATGCAACCAACTATTGTGAGTTGTAAGCTCATGTATGCATCCCTATCTATTTAATTTTCGCAATGATGCTTACTTGCATTGGGCCTCTTGCCTTTTTTATATGTATTTTCCATCCTCTTATATTAGATATATATTTACAATTAATAGATCTAGCAGATAGCTAACAAAAAGGAGTTCAAAAGGTCTAGTTAACCAATTTTATCATCCTTTCATATAAAAATGTCTATCAAATATCACTTCATTCATAGGCTCTTTGTGATCTACAATTTCTAGTAAACCTACTAGAGTATGTACAATTATTTTGGAAAAGTGATCAACAATGACATTTAGTTGAAAAATATATCCCTACAAGAAATAAGAACCAACTTGACCAGAAGCTCTATGACCTCATTGATAAGGTGTTACAACTACAAATTCAGCTGTCTAGATTTTCCAAAAAACTTATCGATGACCAATTGAGATCTCTGAAAATTTGAATACTCTACAGTCTCTCCCCACCAATAATAACTCTACCTTGATCTCAACAACATTGTTATATCCATAGCCAAGGTCTTAGGATGAATCTATAGAATCTTTTCCAAATGTATATAAAATACCACCTACCCCATAGTTTCAAAGTTTTCCTTTATAAGAAATAATAAAGAAACCTCATGATTTGGGCTTATAATTTATGGCCCGAATTATTTTCCTCAACACCCTATAAGATCCTTCTTAAAATAATCAAAGTCATATCTAATTTTAAAGAATTCCTAGATAGCCTTGAAAAGAATAAGGGATGGAGCTTTAGAGGCTCCAAGCCTTATATCACTCCACCGAAGTCTTAGAATCTTGGAAACGGCCTCCTCTCTCCAACTTACAATACCTATAACAAGAGAAATAGTTGCATCCCATACCTTGAATAAGAAATACCAACAATAATATGGTTTAGATATTTTGAGGCACAATTGCACAAGGACACTAAGTAGTGCTCTCAAAGGAATGCTTGATTAAATTATCCCAACTTAGTATTTTATTTGATAGGACCATCCATAGAAACAATCTACACTTAATATGATCCATCACCTTCCAAAACTTCATCACAACTTCATCCACCACATTAAGAGTTTTGCTCCACATCCAGGGAGAAAATTATTGCATATCTAATATTGGGGCTAGAGAAACCACTAGTTTGGTTTTCCCCCCAAACCAATCATTCCTACTCCCACAATTTGGTGTCACTAGAATTCAATACATGAGAAAAACCATCCACTTCAAAAAATTCCAACTTTATCAAACTGAGATCGTCCTAGTTTAACCAACTTCTACCCCACAAACCTATACCTTCATCACTCTTAACATCAATGAGAATAAGCTTATTAACTCCTATTTAAGGAATATTGGCATCCTTAATCAAACCCCGCAAACCAAGAATATTCTCTTAATACAATACACCTTGCATCATGGACTTTCCATGCAAGCCACCTTCCATCTGAGTGAAATTCTTGAAGCATAACTTTCTAGATGATTTAAACATTTTTGAATTATTTTCTTAATCTGAACTTAAAGAGGAACACAACAGAATACATATATAATCATAAATACAAATATGGAGCTGAAATAACACTTCATTAAATTAATATCAAAGAATTGAAATATTCTTATACATAGAATGGAAATAAACTAGCACGGGCGATGGTAGCTTATCTCCAAGAATAGATGTGGCAGCTACATGCCTCTTAACTATGTTACAATAAGGCTCAGTGGCCTTTTTATCATTGAGAAACAATGAGAAACATTAAACATCCAAAAACCTAAACCTAGGAGATGAACTGCCAAAAGCTTGTGCGCCCCGTAGGGGTATGTTGGAATGTCTATTTCCCAAGGTCTTAACTTTGACATATGATCTCCGTTTGGCTATCATAATACCTCGTCTTGAAGATCTCAAGGACAAGGCCAAAAAAAAAAACTACTAAAATTTGGGACTTCTCTAATCTATTCGTTTTCCCTGAAAACATCGTTTAGTTCCTCAAAACGACTCTGAAATTTTAGGACCTGAAAAAATGCAAAAATAGTAAGTTGTGCTACAATTAAGGAAACTGAAAAGAAACAATGGTTGGGGTCCAAGTGGAATAGGTGGGTGGCCACCAATATCCACCTAGATCAATCCTCCCCCCTTATGAAGCAATGGTCCCCATTGCATTGAGTGCCTCCATGAGATGGGGAAACTTCTGTTGTATTTGGTCCTTGCAGAGCCACTTGCCTTGATGCTGGAGTTGGCTAGCTTTGACAACCCGATACAATTGGATATTTTTTTGGCAATTTTTATTGATTAGCGTGTCCATGATTCAATCACTTGTGTCCTGTTCCATGTATTCTAGGTTTAGCTATGTTGGTGTGAGTTGTTCTGCAATGTCTGATGTGTCCAATAATGGTGGAAAGTATGGCTGAAGGTGCTCCACATTGAACAGTGGGAACTATGACTATTTTATTATCTAGGGTTAGTGGATTAAGGTTTATGAATGCTTCGACATGTATATATATGTGTATTATAACATTGAAAGGAATATACTGAAAAATCAATCTGGTAGTCCCGATTTTGGGATTTCGGGGAAAATATCTGTGTGTATTTTTTTTATGTTCTCTCAATTGTATATTTTTCTATTTAAAGAAATAATTTGCAGGTGATTGTATAGGGTTAAAACCTACATTTCCATCATGAGGAAGGCATCCCTTCTAAGGTGGCTTGGGATGTAAGAGTGGTCACCAAGGCCATGAATGAGGTTTAGATAAGAGACAAATTTTCTTAGAGGGTGAGCAACACTTTCAATATGGGGGTATGATGGGCCTCCTAAATAGGTACCAATCATGGCCCATCTGACCATCCTTCAACACATTTTTACCTCTCTTTGGATTTTGATGACATATTTTTGAACTATAATGTGTTCGCTAGGAAGGTTAAGGAATATTTTTCATATCATGTAGCTTAATGCATTGAATGTGATGGAAAAGGAGCATTTATTATATAGAAGCACGTTGGAAACCAAAATTTATTGCAAAGGGGAACATTGGGGACCAACAACAGAAGGTTTACGAGGAATTTTCCTCTAGTTATCTCATCAACTACTTGGATGGCATATGGGAAATTACTCCACCTTACTGATTTTGAGAATATCAAGAAACTAGATCCACTTTTATAGTGATTTTGGAGGGAAGAAACCCTCTCCTCAAGGAGGATGCCCCTCACTTATTTTTACATAAATAAAGGAGCCTTGGAGCTCAGTAGGATTCAAAGTTTTGGAGAAAGATACTGATTATTCGAGCTAGAGCTTGTTCCTTGTTATTTACATTATCATGCCATGTATTTGAACAATTTATGACATTAATGAGAAACAATTCTTTTGTTCAAGATTGAGTTTTTATTAAATGAACTAAGTTTCCTTGGGTTAGGGCCCCACCCAAGCACTCAATATCCTCTGCTATAAATTTTTGTCATTTGTTCCTTTGCATGCATTTTATGTAGTTGTATTCTTTCTCTGCAAGTTTGGTTTACAAGAAAAAATATTTTTTTTGCAGGATTTTTCCTTGGGAGGATTAATCATAAAGTTTGTGTGAACATACACCAAAGATATTTTATTTTTATTTTATGCAATAATTATGTTCTAGTTTAAATTCAACTCAACCTTTCCTTTGTGTTTTGATTTTTTTAATTATCCTTTTAGTCGTCCTTCAAAATCGTGATTTATTTGTTAGTTTAATAATCACTTTGCATGCATGTAAGATATATTGGTTCAAAGGAAATGAATAGCTTCATCTCTTATCACTAGAACCATATATTTCAACCACTTTCTTTCTCATTCCTACAAATTTTTTGTGTACAAAAATTACATTACAGGGCTACACGATACCATTAGTTTGAATTTTCCCTTGTGTAAGATGGGCTACTTATGAGATATAAGCTTGGAAAGGCCCTCTATACTCCTTCCCAAAATTCCACCATCTTCCCCCACCTTCATATCTCTTCTAGATTTCTCATAGTGCTTTCAGATTCAATCCTGTAGCAATACTTGGCATCTTGTAGCAATACAGGGCATCTTGTAGCATCATGTAGCAATCTTGTTGCATCCCATAGCACTTCACAGAATTGCTAAGAATTTGGCCATAATTGCCTCTTAAGCCTATTTTCGCTCTCCATCACTTATCAATATACCCCTGAGCCTTGGAATCCAATTAGAAGAAACTAAATACCCTTTGTGCACCATCTTCTCATCATCATAGCTTTAAATATGCAATCAAGGTTTATTGTTTTGATCATGAGTTAAGTAGCATAGAAATAGCTTGCATCGATTTCCTTTGAGCATTTGATGGTTTCTGTAAATATATTAGAGTTTACTTTGAATGTTGTAGTGTATATTTTATTTCTTGCATTTGATTCCATCCAAATTGTCTAGGTTTACATTCGAGTATTTAATTTCTAAAAAACATAATTAGGGTTTTATTTTACAACATTTATTTTTCTGAAAATATATTAGAGTTTCCTTGATGCAGTAGGACAAGTAAAGTTTCAATTTCTTATTTATTGTAAATTTAAGTTCAATGGTTTCCTTCCTTATAATTTTTCAAAATGGTCTCTACAAATTTCAGTTTAATCCATTGTCTCAAAGAAACCTAGGTATAAATCTTGTTTACTATGCATATAACATTGTCACCTCTTAAGTTTGTAAAAAATCCAGATTGATAAATTTAAGTTGGTATCCTAGAGATTTGCAACATCCATTTTGTAATAGCAGGGCTCATCACTTACTCATATAATAATTATAAGAAAAACATAAGAAAATGCATTTAATTAAACAATTAAATTAAAATAGGGAACCAACTCCCTCGGTAATAAAAGACCCCTAGGTTTCCGCTTGAAGTTAAGATGCTCTTGAATCATACTTTCAAGGAAAAAAAGATTCATGATCTCCTAATCATGATTTTTTTTGTTGAATTCCTCCTAGATACCAAAATTTAGTTTGTAGTTGCCTATCTCCTCTACTTATACATTGATATTGCTCTGCTACTTCCAACTCTCAAAGATTCCGCACATTATGTTGTTGTCACCCATTTTATTTGTTGATGCAAATTATTTTAGTCAACTGCACAACCTTGTTGGCTAGCATCTTTTGTCTATTGTACTTTTTCCTGGATTTCTTCCTCATCGACATCTGCAATCCATTAATCTCATCATCAACCTCTACCTTTGGTTGAAATTAACTATTGTTATCCACAGGTTGTTGCATAACCTCCTCTAGTATAAGAGTTATAAGAGTCTTATTCATTTCTAGTTTACATAGTCCCTTGTCAACCTGTTAGCCATACTTTGCAGTCCTCTCCTTATTGTCACTAGAGAAAAATTCATATTCTTCTAGTTTTGATTTTATATGTTGAATATGAAATCATTGACTTATTATCCTTTCCTTCAAGAAATTAAACACTTAATACAATTCAATAAAATGATTTTGAATTGTACTTGTATCCTCATCACTTTTATTTTATGCAGCCACTCCTCTGAAATCTCCATTTCATCTTCATATATGCTTCCTTCCTCTGGCATGAAAATTTCACTTGACATTCCAATGGTTGTAATCTCCGCGAGCATGTATTCATGAAATGTTTCTTCATCTTACACACTTGCATAATCTCCATGAGATGGTGTTGTTTCATATTCCTTTAGAAAAAAGTTTAAACTATGGTTTACTTCAGCAATTTATTTGTCAAATCCACCATCTTCAAGTTCAAAAAACACATGCTCATTTAAAAATATCTCCATCTCAACCATTTCTTCTAGAAATTTCATTTCTTCATCAACCTGCGAAAGAACATCATTTTATTGTTGGCCATCACCTATCAAACCTAAAATCATATGCAAAGTGTCAGATTTAAAAACATAAGGCTCCTCATTTGATTCTTCAACCACCACATCTCCATGTTGATCCGTACTAGTCCCATAGTTCATTAGGATGCCAATAAATCTCTCCTCCGCATCCCTAGCTTTCTCTTCATCAAGAAATAAAAATTTTAAAAAAATATCCATTTTATACTTAGCTACTCTAAGTTATTCTTTCAATATGGAATACATAATTTTTGCCTCAAATTCACCTGCAATGAATTCCATCTCACCTTCTTCTTCTTCATTGTCCAACTATATTTCTTGTCTTCCTAGATTTCTTAGAGAAATTGCTTCACATGATTGAGTTCTACTCTTAACTCAACCACGTCCTTCTCAAATTCCTTATCGCTCATTCTCTTTATTCCAGATGCCTTGGAACTCCTTTTTCTCTAATTTTCACTCCTCTTTGAAACCTTGAGATGATTATCTATAGCCATTTTTCTGGATTTTGTGGATTCTCCTTGTCCTCTTGTGAGATACAACAAGCCTTCTTAGACAAGTTTGCTACATATCACCAATACCAAATCATCCTCCTGGTATCCTATTTTCTTTTGGTTCTTCGAAATATAACCTCTTCTTGAACACCTATGCTCCTTAACTTCCCAATTTGTTGGCTTCTACATCTTCAACTGTTCACTTCTCTCTTTCCCCTTTCAGAATTCATGTTGCCCACTTATTCTTTCAAAAATTCCATCTTGTCTTTGGGGTTTTGTCACAATTTTTTCTCCTAAGAGCTTTGATTTCTCCCTCTTTCTCTGTCACAACTTTGCTACTATAATGACTACTACCAATCTATTACCTACAAACACAATTTCTTATGACCAAATTTAACATAAAAAACATTATATTTGCCTTTATAAGATATGTGCCAAGTTTTTATCTTTAGTAGTACCCACTTACCGAACCAATTGTATTTCAAGAGCACACATGCCTTGTACTTCTTCAAAACAACCCTCTCAAAAAAATATCAACTTCTTCAATCTACTGCAATCAACTCTAATTTAGAATTTAAAAAAATTAACCCCTTCCTATAATATTGAAAGAAACTCAATGTTCTTTTTCTTCTCTCAACACTCTATTCCTACAATATTTAATCAAGCTAAAATGAAAAATAGTTACTTGCCATGCTTCCCAAATTTGAATTACTACAACATTATTTAATGAGAAAACCTACTCATTTATGTGCTTTATATCTTCACTTGTATTTTCTCTACCTTTATTGTTGTAGTATTTTAATATCCTCTCAATTCATAACATTCTTCCTCTGTGCTATCTAGTGATACTATTGGTTATATCCTTGCTTCACCGTTTCTCTTTTTTAAACAATTCCTATGTTGATGTCTCCTATGCTAGTTTGCTTCATTTTTTATCACTATTATCAAATTTCTTCAATTATTCAAATAAGCAAGTTTTAGTGTGTTTTGACACCAAAAAATATGCAATTTATCAAGGTTGACCAACATTTCCCCTCCCATACAAACCCAATTTTCAATGGGATAGGCACTTCCCTCAATCCACTATGGGAAATACATCCATTTTTAAATTACAACGGTTAATAGTCCTATATAAAAAATTACATATGGGAGGATTTATTTTAAACAAAACCACTAGATTAAGGAACATTACATATATACGTGTAGGCTCGAGACTTCAGTAGAACCACCATATCCAAGACCAATCTATTTAGAGATCCCTTTTTTTTGTAAATTCTGTAGTACCTTCCCATTTTCTATTATATAGAGCAAGTTGTTATACATATTCGTCATTTTTTGGTAGCCTCAACCTGCCCGAAGGAAACCAGGTCTATTGGCCACCTCAAAGAATTATAAGCTAACCAAAATTGGTATTTTTTCTTCCTTTTACTCACTGCTAAGATTACTCTACTATGTCCATAAAAATTGCATATAAATAAAAAACTATACACATTATTTTCAAAAATCATTCAAAATTATCAAAGCATTTTAGAAATTATCCATCTGATGAATCTACAGGTGTCGGATCTTTAGCAGTAGACCCTGACATCTCTGCTTGTTGGATAGTCTGAAGCTATTGCTCAATCCTTCCAATTCTTGCATTTTGTTGGAGTTAAGTCTTGGACATTTCATGCATATCCTGTTTAATTTGCTGAAGTTCAAATAGCACAGAGGAATTAAGTTCCTTTTCTTGCATGCTCATCATTTCTCTTGCTAATACACATTTTATCTTCCAGTATGTCTTAACTGTTTGCTGAAACAGAGACACTCTAGCCCTTGTACTCCCTGGATCAGAAATAAAATCTATCCTGGCCTGTTGTTCTTGAATGTCTGTATCTTCTTCATCACTTTTTTTCTCCCATCCATAAATTTTTTTGCGAATTTTCTCAGGTGTATTTGCTTCATAAATATTTTCTAAGTTTTCCAAATTCTGTTTATTACTTTTCCAACCTCTTTTGCTAGTTTTCTGGGCTTATTTTAGTTTGATGTCTCTATCAACAGATTTTCGACTGACATTTCTTCCTTTTGTCATATTTCCATGGTTAAAGTAATCTACTGATTTGAAATGGAGGAAATATATGAAACTTAGAAACAGTTAAACTTTGCAGCTTCTTTTCAGTCAAGTGAATTTTGGAGAAGAGGTTAACCTTCGCAGTGTTGTAAGAACTAAAAAAATTGGCACAATTAATAATCCACCTTTGAACTAAGACAGTAAGGGAATTTCCGAGAATAACCATATTATCATTCAATACCCAATTACGACAACTGACCCTAAGATACAAACTTTTGCATTGAAACAGAGACAGATGGAACGCCCGCCCATACTGAAGAAACCCATAGGAAAATAAACGACAAGTGTAAACCTAAAAATAGAGTAATACACTAAAACATAGAGGCCAACATATAAAACTACAGTCAAATTCCTTTGACACGATAAAGACAAAAAAACAAGGATATGAGCCGGAAATTCTACATACTAACATATGCATCCTAGGAGATTTACCAGCCAGACCCTTTGAACAAAGCCAATAGAATAACCAATTGAACGCAATGCATGTTAATTTCCCAAATCTACTATCAAAAGCATTGAAATGCATACTTCTAAAACATGGTTCAATCTCCAAACCTACTACCTCTACCTCAACATGCAGGTTCAGAGTAATCTGAAAACTGAACGAAACTAGAAAATTGAGAGGGGTTCCTAGGAGAATCATTTCTTTCTTGGACAGAGAGGTAATATGGAAACCATATTGCAGAGTAAGGATGGTAAGAACCATTACATACCCACTGAGTCTTCGCCAACATTGATGATGTTGAGCTTCAGAACCTCCGACTGTCAAAACCACTGTCTATGTCCAAAAACTCTTTGTTGTTTGAATAATGATGTTTCCAACTTTAATTATCTCTTTGCAACCCAAAATTCGGCGTGTTTTTCGAGTTCCAAACCTCAACATGCAGTGAATGCAAGGGCGGAAACATGGTTCACTCATTATATGATCATGGGAGAGGTCTTCATAATGCTCTATTTAATGTCCCTCTAACAAACTTACCAACCTTACCGCGTGTCAGGGCACGTGGTATGGCCACCCAACCTGTCCTCGACTTGACACCCCGATCGGGGATATTTAGAGCTCCCTTTATTCATATAACAAGGGAGCAAAAGTATATATATATACCCAAAACCATGATTATGTAGCAGCAAAGGGGAGGAGTACCATTATACATCAATATAAGACCACCAGTGTGGGTTTTTCACAACTATTTATATGCATCTTCGAGTACACGCTTTAATTATTGTTTTTTATTATGCTAAAGTCTTATTTTTTATACCAGGGCTTCTTTGGAAGGAGTGAGTGAAGGTTTGTTGTTTTGAAGGTTCGTTCATGGATTATGGATTTATCCAAATCAACAATCCACTCATCCTTCACCGTCGAATATCAAATAGTTATCCAAATTAAACTGAAACTCAAAACTGAGAGTCCCATTAATCCAAAATAAACTTAATCTCACAACTAACTAACTGCTCATTGTAGTTAACATGAGCAGTTAACAAGGAAATTAATAAACTTGTATTTAACAAAGGATGAGAGGCCATCAATGATATCACTAACTGCTCAATGTATTTAACAAAGGATGAAGAGAGGCCATCAATGATCTTTATTCGCTACCGAAGTTCAAAGAAGCTACTAACCATGCTTCCCTGTTTGCATCATCTGATGAGGTGACTACAAATGGCTACAACTTCCCTCGGGAAATTCACTCAAAAGGTTTCTTTGCATGCAACTTCCTTCACTGCAAAATGGCTCCATTATCAAGAACATTAACAATAGATTTCTTGGTATGCACAGATCCTTCCCTCGGTGCCTTGTGCCATTTCCAGGATTCTGTGTGTGCCAAGGAATGTAATGATAGTTGCATCTAGCTAGTGAATTTTTCATTGGACAGAGAATCTGTGATGTTTTCGAAGGTTGTTTTTTTTATGTATGTCACACCATGTATATAAATCTAGAGAGAATTTTTCAAACGAAAATTTCCTTGTGTTTATAGACATGAGTGTTACCTTAAAGATTTTTAATTTAGTTTCATGGCAAAAGAAAATATGCTAATTACAACAATAAGTAATATGATCATGTGCAAGTTTTTATACATTTAAAGAAAACATAATGTGATTAAAAATGCTTATTTTTATCTAATTTTAATTTTGTTTTAAAATATTTATAATTAATTGGAATTTATCATGTTTAATTTATTAGATTTTTTTTTTTTGTAAATTTCGTAGTACCTTTCTATTTTCTATTATATAGAGCAAGTTGTTATACATATTCGTCATTTTTTGGTAGCCTCAACCTGCCCGAAGGAAACCAGGTCTATTGGCCACCTCAAAGAATTATAAGCTAACCAAAATTGGTATTGTTTCTTCCTTTTACTCACTGCTAATATTACTCTACTATGTCCATAAAAGTTGCATATAAAGCAAAAACTATGCATACTATTTGAAAAAATAATTCAAAATTATCAAATCATTTTAGAAATTATCCATATGATGAATCTATAGGTGTTGGATCTTTAGCATTAGACCTTGGCATCTCTGCTTGCTGGATAGTCTGAAGTTGTTGCTCAATCCTTCCAATTCTTGCATTTTGTTGGAGTTGAGTCTTGGACATTTCACGCATATCCTGTTTAATTTGCTGAATTTCAAAGAGCGCAGATAAATTAAGTTCCTTTTCTTGCATGCTCATCATTGCTCTTGCTAACACACATTTTATCTTCCAGTATGTCTTAAATGTTTGCTGAAACAGAGACACTCTACCCCTTCTACTCCCTGGATCAGAAATAAAATCTATCCTGGCATGTTGTTCTTGAATGTCTGTATCTTCTTCATCACTTTGTTTCTCCCATCCATGAATTGTTTTGCGAATTTTCTCAGGGGTATTTGCTTCATAAATATTTTCTAAGTTTTCCAGAATCTTTTTATTGCTTTTCCGACCTCTTTTACTAGTTTTCTGGGTTGATTTTAGTTTGATGTCTCTATCAGCAGATTTTTTACTGAAATTTCTTCCTTTTTTCATCTTGCCCTGGTTAAAGTAATCTACTGATTTAGAAGATGAAACCCCTGTGATTTGAAATGGAGGAAAGATATGAAACTTAGAAACAATTAAACTTTGCAGCTTCTTTTCAGTCAAGTGAATTTTGGAGAAGAGGTTAACCTTCGCAGTGTTGCAGGAACTAACAAACTTGGCACAATTAATAATCCACCTTTGAACTAAGACAGTAAGGGAATTTCAGAGAATAAGCATATTATCAGTCAATACCCAATTACGACGACTGATCCTAAGATACAAACTTTTGCATTGAAACAAAGACAGATGGAACACCCGCCCATACTGAAGAAACCCATAGGAAAATAAATGACAAGTGTAAACCTCAAAACAGAGTAATACACTGAAACATAGAGGCCAACATATAAAGCTACAGGTAAATTCCTTTGACGCGATAAAGACAGAAAAACAGGGATATGAGCTGGAAATTCTGCATACTAACATATGCATCCCAGGAGATTTACTAGCCAGACCCTTTGAACAAAGCCAATAGAATAACCCATTGAACGCAATGCATGTTAATTACCCAAATCTACTATCAAAAGCATTGAAAGGCGGACTTCTAAAACATGGTTCAATCTCCAAACCTACTACCTCTACCTCAACATGCAGGTTCAAAGTAATCTGATAACTAAACGAAACTAGCAAATTGAGAGGGATTCCTAGGAGAATAATTTCTTTCTTGGACAGAGAGGTAATATGGAAACCATATTGGAGAGTAAGGATGGTAAGAACCATAACATACCCACTGAGTCTTCGCCAACGTTGATGATGCTAAGCTTCAGAACCTCCGACTGTCAAAACCACCGTCTGCGTCCAAAAACTCTTTGTTGTTTGAAGAATTTTGTTTCCAACTTCAATTATCTCTTTGCAACCCAAAATCCAACGCATTTTTTGAGTTCCAAACCTCAACATGCAGTGAATGCAAGGGCAGCAACGTGATTAATTCATTATATGATCATGGGAGAGGTCCTCATAATGCTCTATTTAATGGCCCTCTGACAGCCTTACCAACCTTACCGCATGTCAGGGCGTGTGGTATGGCCACCCAACCTGTCCTCAACTTGACACCCCGATCGAGGATCGCCTGTTAGATCTTTGTTAATGATAATTTGCAGAGAGTGTAATTCTATATCCCAAATTTTCTCTCTTGGTGTAACATCCAAATGTCTTTATGTATTGTTACAACCCCAGTTAGCTAAATAATTTGTCACCTCATTACCTGTTCAACGAACATGTAAAGGTATCATATATTGGATTTGTTTAATCAGCGATCCAATTTCATGAATTAAGTTTGCAGTTCGCCAACTTTTACTTATCTTTTCCCATGTTGATCCTTGTTGTAATTTACTTAAAACCCCTATAACCATAGCATAATCTCCTTTGATTACAAGTCGTAGAAATTAGAAAGAAGGTAGAAATTACATTTTCACTTCTCTTCTGCCATTGTCCAATGATGTTGTTATATTCTTATTCACATCTTTTTTTGTCTACACAAATGTACATAACAATGGATACTAAATCCCTTGTCTAATAAGGTTTTTATAGTCTTATTCACATCTTTTTTGTGTGCATAGATTGACATGAAAATGGATCATAATGGATATTAGATTAGAAGCAAATTCTCTTTATATATATATATATATATATATATATATATATATATATATATATATTAACCATTGATCTAATATGAACCTAGAGTGATCAAAAAATTTTAGGTGTAAACTTATTTTAGAGTGCAAAAAATAATGTGTAATTTTTTATTGTTTAAATTTTATTTTTAAATGCTATAGATATTACATAACATGTACATTGAGCAATTTTTCCAACACACATTACACTAATTTTTTTTATTAATATATTTTTAGGTAAACTTAAATATTAATTCATATTAAAATATTTTATTCATAATTTATATTGGATATTTTATTCTATACAACATTAAAGTATTTTCTTTTAACATTTTTTTTCATATATAATTATATATGAAGTTGATATCACTTATTAAATTTTTTTTTTTGAAAAGTATAAAGTTCAAACTATGATTTTGTTTTTTTTTTAACTTGGAAATACAATTTTTAATATAATTGTGAATATTAATAGTTTAAAGAATATATATATATAGATAGATAGATAGATGAATTTAATAATGTGAAAACTTATGGGGTATTAGAATTTCTCAAATTAAAATTTGAAAAAATCCTTATAAAAATTTTAGATAAAATTGAAAAAAATACCAAAAGAAAACTCAGTTTTTTCGGCTAATTATTTTTTGTGTTTGTATTGATGTAGTGTTTTCTCTAAGACTCCCATCTCGTGGAAAAATTAATAATATTCTATTCACATAGATTTTGAACCACTTATACGAGGGTCAATAGAATTCAATTAATAAGATTCTATTCACATAGATCCTGAGCCACTTATCAGATAGAATAACCACAGACAATGGAATTCATTAAGGGTGTAACTATTATAATTTTGATGAATTCAAAGAGAATCAAATTCAATTAATAAAATTATATTCACATAGATCGTGAACCACTTATCAGATAGAATAAATACGGGAAATATAATCCATTAAGGTTGTAATTATTATAATTTTGATGGCTTTACAGAGAATTAAATCCACACCTCATAATAGAGGCTCAAATACTTGGCAGGAGAGCTTCAACCAACATAGCTACCCATCAAGGCTATTATTCCTTCTACAAATAATGTCACCCTTATAAAATTGGAAAATAAATAATTTATTTATTTTTAGCAGACATCAATGCCACTAGTAATCAAGCCATAGACAAGACATGGTGACTAATAAATTGCATCTAGATAAAGTGGGTCTTATTTTCCCCTTGCAAACATTTACTCTGTTTAGAAATTATAAAGACTTGTGTATAAAATTATTTTGAAATTCTATAGATTCCCGAAATATTTTAAAAGTTGATTGTCAAAGAGAAGTCAAAAATTCACCTATTTCTTGACCGTTACATTTTAGTAATATCTTTGAATTCTCTCATAATAGCTAAATTTCAAGATATTCCTGAAATTTGTAATCAACATAAAAATGCTATAAAGAATACAAATAAATTTAACAACTACTTAAAAAAATTTAAATTTTTAGATCCTGTAATGTAAAATGTTGGCTTCATATTGTAAGTTTCAAAGCTAGTTAGCCGAATTCTCTTTAATTAGTTCTCAAAATTACTTCACAAAGAAAAGTATCCTCAAGACTATAAATTTTAAATTTACATTGAGCAAACAACAAAGAACAATATCATGCATAGCATTTTACAGATGATTGAAGGGAAATTTCGGTTTGTAGAACAATACAGGAATATTATTGATTGTAATAAATAAATAAAAATTGAATATCATGAGAAAACCAACGTCGTTTTCGTCTTTGCCTTCAATATTTATTATATAGAAAACTGCTTACATTCTTGTATTGGCGGAGACTCATACCAGCACACAGGCACCTATCTGCAGAAGGTTGCAACCTTCTCTCGTTCTCCAGCTACTACTGGAAGGGAGCTCTGACCCCCTAATCTCATTTACCGGCCACTACTGGAAGGGAGCTACAACCCACTGATATGATCACCAGCTCCTACAGGCAGGAAGATTCGACTTCCACATTGAAGGCTTCAACCCTGAGAACCACTGCAGACCACGTTTCATAAATTTTCACACTAGATCCAATAGATTTTAATTCAACACAACTTGTAGATCAATAGAAACAACCATCAACCAAATTCAAACATAATAGTGAGATCATTGTGACCACAGCATAGAACTAAACCCAAACTTCTGCATCAACACACAAAAACAATTGCAACCCTGATTATTCATAAAGAAAATGTATACGCAACTTTACTTATGACAACTCGCATGTATATGTGCTTTTCTGTGGAGAAACATGTGTATAGGTCTTAATATAATGAGATTAAAGTTCTGATTAGACTCATAATAGATCAGATATATTCATACATATTTTTTCAGATTTACAGAGTCCTCATACAGTCAGTAGAATCCATCATTTTTTAATTAATCAATCACTTATCTTTATACACAATCAACTAGCATCATAATCAGTACTCAGACAAACCAAATCTATATGAATACCTCATTGACAGACAACAGAAGTACAACAAAAATTGATCAAACATTTCCTTTAGCATTCTTCTGCAAAACCCTAGCTTGCATATGTGCCTTTGTAGAGCCGAACCCATGTGTATATGCACCTTCACCATGAAGAACCCGCGTATAGATCTGTAAATAATTCAGTACTGCACAACACTTCAAAACTCAAACTAACTCACATCATACCCTTCACTTCAACAATCATGCGCTAGACCACATATCTAAAAACCTCATCAACAGATCATGCAAATACATAGTCATTTCAGGTCTAGAGAGCCTGATCCATTATTGTATTCATGAGTGCATCATAATATCAGATCTATCTATTGATTATAGCCCATTCCATGCAGATAAATTTCAGATTGAAGTATTCATTCAATTCACATACCTATGCACACTTAGCACTATGATCTTCACCTCCTTATATAGTGTGAGCCTTAGCCAATACCATGAGACAAAACCACACAAGTCCCGATGGTATTCTTGGATGGGATCAAATAATCATTACTACACTCAATATTGTGGGCTAATACCATGGTAAGAACCCCTGATATCATAAACTTAGTGCACAATCATATACGCGACTTTTTTTCTTCTTACCTGTGTGTATATGTGACTTTGCCTTGACAAAATCACGTATAGTTCCTTAAATATGTGATTTATCTATCTTCTGATTCCGATATGTAAAAATTGTGTCCCATCATTCATACATTTTTTCCATCACTATTCAATCTCTGAGCTTATCCAAAACAATATATTTGTTACTTTACAAGTGGGTTGCCATCAAGGACAACACATGCAATCATAATGCCAACAATCTTCCCCTTTGGACTTGATGGCAACCATGTTGGTGATTGATCATCACAACCTGTAGACACATCAACATAAGCATTATTCAAACACCAAATTACTATCCCCATTTGACATCAAGGGAAAAGGGCGGACCAATGTTGCAACAAGGTTTCTCTTTCCTTGTAGATACAAGAGTTCTCTAGATCTGCGCTGCACTATGCACACCATGCTCCCCCTGAACACATGTTGAATCTTTAAACAAATTTTCAATGAAATACATGAATTTATGACATTTCTTGTCACCACGGATTCATACTTACATCAATCACCCAACCAAGTGGGGTTACGTATTTGACTTAACTACCCAACCAAGTGGGTTTACATTTTTTACTCAAGCACCCAACCAAGTGGGTTTACATATTTGAAAAATTCCATACATGATTGAATATGAAAATATTTACATCTTAGGTCTCAAGATGACCCTTACATAATATTACAGATATGAAATTTACAACCAATACCAAAGGAACCTAATAGAGAGAGATCATCGAACAAAATTCAGCAACATAATGCCAACAATGCATTATACCGAACAAGGCTAATGCTCTCCCTAAACCTGTGCAACCCATCAACACCTGATCAATAGAGCCAAACCATATTTTTCAGCAACATGAAAACGTCTATTCTGGAGGCTGACCCACAGATTTTATGACAGAAAGATCCATAGGCGATTTTCTAAAGAGAGACTTGTGTATATACGTGACTATGTGTTAAGAAACCCGCGTACTGAAATTATTCTTCTGAATTTTTATTTTTTTCATCTGAAATCAAATCAAATAAGTTTAACAACATAATGAGGTGGAGATAACTCCCAGTTTCTATCTCATTTATTCAAATGCTTCTCTAGGAGGATGTTTGTAAAATATCTTAGCAACTTGTTCTTTGGAGGGAACATACTCTAATTTAACCTTTTTCTCAAGCACTTGTTCTCGTAAAAAATGATACTTGATAGGAATATGCTTGGTTTTGGAGTGCATAACAGGATTTTTGAGATACTAATAGCACTTTTATTATCACATAGGATGGAGATGGGAGGAGAACATTTAATTTGAATGTATTGTAACGTATGCATCATCCAGAGAAGTTTTGTGCAACATGATGAACCAACCACATATTCTTATTTTGTTGTGGATAAAGAAATGGAACTTTGTTTCTTGTTGAACCAGGATACTAATCTGGTCATCAACATTGCTAGCTCAGTCTGCATATATGTAAGAATGAAGGTTAAGATCAACATTTTTGGGATACCATATACCAAAGTCTTGAGTTCCTTGGAGATATTTAAATATTATTTGTACTTCCTGAAGATTTGATTCCTTTGGATTAGCTTGGAAACATCCAACAATCCCAACTGCATGCATGATATCTGGTATAGTACCTGTTAGATAAATATGCACCCAATCATATATCTATACTCTGGTTGGATTACTATGGGAGAATCATCAAGAGAACTGAGGTTACATCTAGACATCATTGGAGTGCACTCAGGTTTGCAGTCTTCCATCCCATACCTCTTCATAATTTTCTTTAGATATTTTTTTTGTGAGATAAATATGCCATATTTTGCTTGTTTCACTTGTAAACCAAGAAAATATGTTATTTCTCCAAGTAAATACATTTCAAATTCCTGCTGCATAACAAAAGCATTTTTTTGACTCATGGATTCTTCATTACTCCCAAAAATGATATTATCAACATAAACAACAATAATTAATAGTTTTTCATTCTCAATTTTTGTGTACAAGTTATTGTTTGTAGATCCTTTTGTGAAGCCTTATTGTTGAATATATTTTTCAAGGTGATAGTACCATGCCTGGGGAGATTTTTTTAGTCCATATAGAGCCTTTTTGAGTTTGCAAACAAGTTTTTCATCATTCCCGAGAATGAATTCTTCTGGTTTTTTTATATAAACTTATTCTTCCATATCTCCATTAAGGAAGGAAAATTTGACATCCATTTGATAAACTTTGAAACATTGAAAACTTGAAAATGCAAGAAACATTCTTATGGCTTCGAGTTTGGCTACTGGTGAAAATTTTTCTTCAAAGTCTATAACTTCTTGTTGAGCATGACCTTTACAAACAAGTATAACTTTGTTTCTAATTACATATCCATTTTCATTTAACTTATTTTTTAATATCCATTTTGTTCCAATAATATTTTTATCATGAGGCCTTGGAACCAATTCCCAAGTATTACTCTTTACAATTTGATCCAATTCTGCATTCATGGCCTTAATCCAACATTAATATTTACAAGCTTGATTTAAATTTTGTGGTTCAATGGTGGATAATAGTGCTAGATAACTAGGAGATCCCACAAGTGTTCTTCTTGCTTGTACCCTTGATTCCTTTTCTTCCAAAATTTGAGATTCTGGATGATTCTTTTTAACATACCCGGATGGAGCCTTTTCTCTCTCTGATGTATCTTCTTCTGATGCTTCATTAGGTTATTCTTCTATATCATTGTGAGTTTATGTGGGAAAGCATTCATCATCATCATCATCCTCGTTTGTTGTTATTTCCCTTTTGGGAGCTATGCATGCTTCATCGATCACAACATCAATACATTCAACAATTTTCTGGAGTCTCTTATTGTAGCATTTGTATCCTTTAATTTTAGAAGAGTAACTTGATAAGTATTCCTTCATGTTTGCTCTAGGTTCAAACTTACAAGTTTTTCATCATTATTTTTATAAAACATTTTCTTCCAAAAAATCTGAAGTGCTTCACGGTATTACCATACCGGGGGTTCATAAGGAGTTTTATCACTATTAACACGAACATGAACCTTGTTGAGGATATTTATTGTGGTATGTGTAGCTTCACCCCAAATGGTGTCGAGGGTCTGATTCATCAAACATAGCACATGCCATTTTTTTGAGCGTTCTGTTATACTACCGCCCGCCATTTTGTTGCGAGTTCCGGCCCTACGAGAAAAATTGCCTTTTTTATGCCCGGGGCATACTTTTCACGAGAAATCGAAAAGGAAACAAAGAATTCTTTCGACATGTATTCTCCTCCTCGGTCAGATACGAGACATTTGATTTTTTTAAATCTAATTCATTTACAACTAAAGCTTTGAAGACCTTAAAATTTTCCAAATGCTTCATCTTTATATGTTCAATAAAACAGTCCAACACATTCTAGAAAAGTCATCTGATGAATAAGACATAGTATTGTTCTCCCACGAGGTGAATTTTTCCTTGTGTCCACATAAATTAGTATGTATAATTTCAAGTAGCTTCTTGTTGATCCTTCTTTGGCATTAAATTGAACTCTATTTTTCTTACATTTGAATTGGCATGACTTACATATGGTACTTTACGGTAAATCGATGTTGGGTAGATCATGATTATCTTTGAGCCTACTTGATTTTCTTATTTGAAAGCTCTCATCTACGAATATTACATGCCATAACCATTTTAGCGGATTTTCCTAGATAAAATTATTCTTGGCCACCTTTCAATATATACAGATTGCTTGGTGTTCTTGTTCCTTTTATTATGGTTTTTCTTGTGTCAATTTCATGAACCACACATTCTTTTGATCAAAATAAAACTTCATTTCCTTGGTCACACATTTGGCTAACACTCAAAAAGTTATGCTTTAATCCATCATCATACATAACATTACTAGTTTTAACCTTTTCTTGTAGAAAAACAAATCCTTTACCCTTAATGACAGCAGGAGAGACATTTCCAAAAGTGAAATTCTTTTCCTTTTCTAATGCATTATATGAAATGAGTTTATCTTTTTCACCTATCATGTGTTTTGAACATCTGCTATCAATGTACCATTTATTTTCTTCTCCTTCTGCAAATCAATCTATGCCGCAGCTTTCGAATTGTAAGTCCTTCCTTCTCGATACCTTAGAATTAGTGGATATTTTTTCTTTTGGCTGTAATTTTCTCCTGCATTCAGATTCCTCATGTCCAAAGTTATTAAAAAATGAACATTCAATTTCGTCTTGGAGAGGAGAAAATTTTTTATAAGTATTCTTCTTTGTTCCTGTCTCATTTCTTTTTTTTCTTTCTTCTCTAATCATGATGGTTTTGTATGCAACACATTGAGCATCTTTGTGACCAAAATTATGACATGAGAAACATTGTCCTTTAAAGAATAATTGATGTGATCATAGAACCTTCTAGCTTTGTTTACCTTTTGACTAATGCCCCTGTTATTGTTCATCCTTGAATTAGAATTGTTGGGTCTCAATCTAGTCTCCTAAACTGAGCTCATTTAATTGTCAACCAGGATTTGTAAACTGCTGAAGTGAAGTGTACCATATGTACCTAGGTGCTTGTTTCCTAATGCGTTGTGTGTAGTGTTTTGTAATGTTTTTGGTCTTTTGTGGTGATTTATGATGTTTTTGGTCTTTTAGTGATTTTTATGTCCACAATGGAAATGTCTAGAAAACTAATGGAAAGGAGTTGGTGATCAAAAACAGAGTTAAGCCTAATGTATGGAATGGAAAATGCAATTGGAAACACTGAAGCAGAATCTAAACTATGACTAAATAAAAGCAAAAGCTTGATAATGACTTTTTAGGCAGATGACACAAACTAAACTTGAGAAATGATCACTAAATATGCAAGTTCTCTAACTAGACAGTTAAACACTAATCTTACCATGATGCAACATTTTATTCTAAGCTCATCTATTCCATGACTAATTCCTAGTTCTATTCTGCAATTTAATTGAATATCACAGAACCTATACTCAAAGAGTTATTGGTTTCTTTTTCAAAGTAGTTCTTTTGAGGAAGAGCTCTGTTTATAAAATGATGAGGAGATTGCAGAGAGATTTCAGACCTTATAGTGATGTTGTCTTCTGTTCCTATGGCTATGGATCATTTGTAGTTTTTAGAACAAGAAGATGTTTGTGAATAATGAAGGCTGTCTTGTTAATCCTAACAACTAAATTAATCTATTGTGCAATGGATGACAATTTGAATATGAGATGCAAGTGCAATGAGTTAATCTAAGAATGAACCTAAGATTCCGCTAAACTAGAACAATGTCGAACTATAAGTCATCATCAAACTTGAAACAAAGTAACTGAACATGAATTAAATGAAAATGAAACTCCGGAGCATTCTAGCTATACTAACATGCATTATTCTATGAAGTTACACAATCTGTTTGTTCATCATTAATAATATTTTGGAAGAGTTCCTTCTTTTGGAAGAGGTAGAACAATTCTGACTATGTAATTGGATGCAATTGCAAGCAAATAGACTAAAAGCAAATGAAAAACTAAGTTATCACATCCATATCCTACTCGTCATTATGATGTCTTGGGCAAGCGTTTAAGAGCAAGAATAGAGATGATACTTAGTACAAACACACAACTAAATCATTCATTATCACGGTCATGTCTTGAACTTCTTAAGAATTTCTTGGAAAAGTTTCTTCTTGTGGAAGAGTGATTAGAACAAGTGTAACTGTGATATTGAATAGCAAAAACTACAACTAAATCCTACAGTACTATAGCTACTCATCATTCATCATTATAATCTGTTGGGAGAGTGTCTTCTTGTGGAAGAGCTAGAATGACTATAACTACAGTAGCTAGTTAAAACAACTATAAATTCAACTCCTAATCCTACAATACCATAGTCATTCAACATTCATCATTTTAATCTGTTGGAAGAGTGTCTTCTTGTGGAAGAGCTATAATGAATACGACTACAGTAGCTAAAACAAAACAACTACCAATTCAAATGCAAAACGTAAAGGCAGCTAGGAAAAATTATCTAATTTACGCAAAAGAAATCCGTGCAAGAGGCAGGGGCCCTCTACCACTTGACGGCATTCAACTCCAAATTAAATCACGCCTTCAAAATAACTTTTTCTACTCCATTAACGATGCAATAGTTTGAACATAACACTCTGCGTCTTCAAGACCGTAACACAGAGTTTAAACAAAATCTAGCAGCAAATCTAACATAAAATCTCTAACATAGCTCTCGGTCTCCCAAGATTTTATAAAGAAAATGCACGTAAAAATAATTACAACAATTTAGGAACAATGTCTTTCCTTATCCGAATCACGTTAGGACTCTTTGAGGTGGCTGCGTGAAGAAGAAAAGACATCTGGACTGAGACAGTCCTAATAGAAGTCTTCCTTCATAAATGTGTTCCCCACGTTCAAAACCATACCCAGAATTCATTTATTCCTCCATGATGAGCAACGAACCATGTAGACATGACGTGGATCATGCCCATATGCGGTTTTTCTCAAGAGGCCACCTGGAACATACTCAAACATGAAGGCAGCTGCAGAATCGCCGGTTAGCTACGGAATGTCTGCATTCTGCAGCTAGTTCCGGTCAAAATGCTTAACAATGGCAAAATCACAAAATTCAACAAGTCAGTCATGTAAATCATTCTAGAAGTAATTTTAACTATATTTATTGATCAATTGGGTTTAAGATAGAAATGGACAAGGGAAAATGAGGTAAAATGAGGTGAAGGAAAGCACAATTTTGAGGCTCAACATACCCCCACTGCTGTCTCTTTTCATGTCCTCATGCAAATTATCCTATGAATTCAGAGGCTTCTGCAAGGACATCTAATCCCCTTCTTCTCCTTTGTCTGGAAGCTAGAGGTCTTCTGGGTTTCCTGATAACAAGTTTGAACCTGAGGTTGGTGAGTGCCCTGATTAGCTTTTTTTTCCTTGTCTTCAACTTCTCATTGGTCCTCTCCACTTTGTCTATATGCAGGGATAAGGTTGAGTTCATATCAGTTTTGAGCTTGATTTGATCTTTGAGAATTTCATTCTCATTTTTGATGTGTCTATTCAATAATTCCAACTCATATCTATCCCTTCTTAATATATCAATTTCAGACAGTGGAGGACTGGGGGTTCTCTCTCTGCTTTCTGAAGCTGTCCTCTCTAAAGTTTCCACATAATCATAAATTTCCTGTTGAGCAGGATCAATTTCAGGGGTTCCTTCATAAAAATATTCTTCATCATCCTCTTCAATGGGTGTTTCTTCATCTTCTATATTGATTACCCCTGTTTGTTTGATTGGTGTTTTCTTCAGTTTTCCCTTTAATCTGTGGCTTCTCCTAGGCTGAGAGGATCCCTCTCCTTTCTCTGTGGCAGATTCCTTGATTATCTTCTCTTCCTTAAGTTGCCTCTTGATTCGAGTCAACTTCTCTAAAATGATTTCTTCACTGCTCTCTTGGACTGGTTTGTCAATTTCAACTTTTGAAGCCCTCCATTTCCTACTTCTCTTTGTAGGCTGTGGTTCAGGTGATGGTTCTTTTGCTTCTTCAAAATGATTTCTTATTAATAAATCATCCCATGTATCATTTGTTTTAGCTAGATGATGTTCAATCAAGATTTTGACCAAACCATGATGATACAGGGTTGTCTCTAAAAATTGAACCCTTCTTTGAACACAGGCAACCATCTTTTTCAGACTTTGAAGTAAGAAATATGGTAGGTTTAAGTCTTCTCCCGGAAAATGCATCATTAGTCTAATGTGGTAGACATAAAATGTCCCATATCTACCCTCACATGTAACAATTTTTTGCAAAAGAAGTAGTATGTTTCTCCATTTGTTTTTCAATGCAGAACTGGGAATTCCTTTCTTGAATACACTGACATCCATATTTGGTGATTTTAAAATTTTTTTCCAGGAGTCATTGTGGAATTCTCTATTTTTAAACCATCTCTCTCCAGTTCTGAGCAATCCTGTAGCCTCTGCAATAAAAACTTCAGTGACAGTAAACTTGACATCCCCTACTTCAACTTCGGTTCCTTGAAATGATCTTGCGAATGTTTTAGTGACTTCCTTATGGAAGCCATTAAATTTTTCCAAAAATTGAAGCCATCCTATTTGTTGTAACATTTCTTTGCATTGTGGGTAGCCTTCTAAATATTTTGAACCCACTGGTTCAGTCCTTACGATGAAACCCATGATTTTTTTTTTTAATATCAAATTAACACTCTTCTACCCACAAAACAATGACTTTCACTTTCGGATTGAAATGGCTTCAAGCTCTAAATGAAAATGGCTTCAATTTTGGAATGAAATACCTCTGATTGATAATGACAAATGCCTTCAAAACCTCGGACTGATATGCTTCTGTTGACAATTGAACTTTGGAGTGATATGCCTCTGTTTGATAATGAAAGCAATTTCAAATTCCGAGCTGATATGTCTCTGATAGACAGTGGCAGATGGCTTCAAATTTCTTTTTGTGCAATACCTCTGGCTCTTAGTAGCAAAAGACTTCAAACTTCAACATTGCAACACCTCTGTCTCTGGTAACAAAAGACTTCAAACTCAACACTGCAATACCTCTGTCTCTGGTAACAAAAGACTTCAAACTCAACGCTGCAACAATTCTGTGTTTATAGTGAAAATGCTTCAAACTCCGTTCACAGTGATATTTTATCTGCCCACAGTGATATTTTATATGCCCACGGGATCAAGTGGCTTCAAGTCCTCACACTGTTATACTTCTAAATTTACCCTTCTGCTCTGCTCTGCATTTACAATGCTCAATGCTATTCAAACTGATATCCTTTAGCTCTGCTCCTGGTGATAATAATATCTCTTTCTTCGGAATGGAATGCCGGCTACGGGAGACGTGGAAAATTCAAACACCTCGGCCAATTAACCGCTTAAATGCTATCGGATATGAAATTTGAAATGGAAAATTTTAATCCAAAGTCTGTAGAGGGTTTGTGGATATTGATCAATAAAAACAATTAAAACAACCTTTTCGAATAATCCATAACTAAACTATGCTAAAATTTTATGAAATGCCATTGTAATTTTAAACTTGTTACCTCTGCCCTTTATTTGATTTTTGTAGCATTTGTCTTCTCTGCTCATCTTTGGAGGAGTCTTCATAATTTTCTTGATGCTTTTGATTCATGAATACACTGGATCACTTTGTTGCAATTCTGATGTCTGCTGGTTGATGCCTTCAGGGTTTATAGCTGCGGAAAGACTGTCGGGCTGCAGAAAGGTTGATCAGCTGCAGAATGTCCACTGAGCTGCAGAATGTTCCTGTAGAATACTTTAATCATGAAAATGGAATGTTTTTGGAGTATGGGTGAAATGTTATGTGGTATGAATGAAAATGGATAATGGATTATGATATGTATGAAGTGGATAATGGAATGGAATGGATTCAGTTCATGAAATGGAATGAAGGAACATAAGGGCTGTACTGCAATTCATGACATATTTTATTCATTTACAGCAAGATATCAAATTTTGTGTTTTGACATGAAAATGAGATGGATGGAAGATGGAATGAGATGGGTGAAGTGTGGAATAGAGTGAAATATGAATGATGGATGAGATGGAGTATGGATGAATAAGTGAATGGAGTGAGATGAAATGAATCATAAGCACTATGGAACTGAACTTATGATTTTTATAACAGCTGCTTATAAAAAAAAAAATGGGAAAAGTTAGAGTGTCAGAGAGACTCTGATTTTCACCCTATCTTTTCTGTATAAACATGCCAATCAATGATTGGTTTTCATGTTTATACCTTTATTTATTTATTTATTTATTTATTTTTTTTTAGAAGAGAAATGCTTCAGAAAATTTAATCAAGTTGATGAAGAAGAGAGACTCTTCTTCATTAACTTCACATCATTGTCTTCTTGGAACTTCTTGACAAACTCTTCTCTTGAGAGTGGCTTGTGGTATAGCTTCAGTCTATGACCATTCACAAGAAAAGTGACCTCTTCTTCATCTATAGTTCTGATTTTTACTGCCCCATTATCAAAAATTCGAGCAATTTCATATGGCCCAAGCCAATGTGTCTGAAATTTCCCTTGAAAATCCTTGAATTTTGAATCAAACAAGAGAGCCCAGTCACCCTCTTTGAATTTCTTCTCCTTGATGTACTTGTCATGCCATCTAGCCCTTTGTTGTTGGACTAGACTTGTTTTCTGAACTGCATCTTGTCTGATCTCATCCAACTCATTAATTTGCTCCAATCTATGCTTTTGTGCCTCTGTTAGATCAAGTCCTAGCTGAACTGCCATCTTGAATGTTTGAATTTGGAACTCTATAGGAAACAAAACTTGCTTCCCATAAACAAGCTCATAAGGAGTATGGCCTATTGTGTTTCTCCATGTAGTTCTATAGGCCCACAAGGCTTCAGGAAGCCTATCTACCCAATCTTTTCTATGTAGATGAACAGTCTTTGTTAGGATTCCTTCAATGACTTTGTTAGTGGATTCCACTTGACCATTTGCTTGTGGATGATAAGGAGTAGATGTTCTATGTCTGATTTTGTACTTCTCCATCATTTGCTCCACTAGCCTTGATGTAAATTGAGCTCCTTGATCTGTAACAATTTCCCTTGGGACACCAAAACGAGTGAAAATATCCTCAAAAAGAAAAGTAATTACAGATGATTCATTAGCAACAAGTAATGGTTTAGCTTCTACCCACTTAGTAACATAATTAGTGCAAACTAATATATATTTCTTTTTTCTTGATGGAGGACTAATAGGTCCTACAAAATCCAAAGCCCATTTTTCAAAAGGTTCAATGTGTACCTGAGGTTGTAATGGCATCTCACCTGAAAGAGAAGGTTTCCCTACCCTTTGGCAACTGTCACACCTTTTTACATACTCCCTTGCATCTTTAAACAAGGATGGCCAATAATATCCTAAATTAAGGATCTTATAGGCTGTCCTCTTATCTGCAAAGTGTCCGCCACAAGGTTCATCATGACATGCCTTGAGAATTTCGGGCATCTCATCTTCACGAACACACCTTCTAATGATCAAATCTGGACCTGTCTTGTACAACTCATTAGCGACCCATGAATATCTTGCACTATCATTAATAATTTTTCTTTTATCCCTTGCATTCATAATTGAAAATTTTTTTCCTCAAACTAAATAATTGGCAATATCAGCAAACCATGGAGTTTGAGTAGAGATTGCAAAAAGATATTCATCAGGAAATTGATCTTCAACTAGAGTGTCATCTTTGATATTTTGAATTCTAGACAGGAAATCAGCCACAGTGTTTTGTTTTCCAGGCCTATCTAGAATAGTAATGTTGAATTCTTGCAATAATAACAACCATCTTATACCCCTGCCATTAGTGATTGATTTCTTCATTAAGTATCTAATGGCAGAATGATCAGTGTGAATAAAAGTTTCATAGCCTGTTATATAGTGTCTAAATTTGTTTATGGCATGAACAACGGCTAAAAACTCTTTTTCAGTTACAGTATAGTTTAACTCTGCAGGAGTCAAATTTTTACTGATATAATAGATGGCATAGGGAATTAAATCTTTCTGTCCCAATACTGCTCCTAGAGCTGTATCGGAAGCATCTGTTGAGATATGAAAAGGTAACTTCCAATTAGGTCCCCTTAATATAGGTGCTTCAGAAATTTTAGTTTTCAGGGTTTCAAAAGCTAACTGGCAATCAGAAGTCCACTTAAATTCACAATCTTTGGTGAGTAATTTGAAGAGAGGAGATGCTATTTTGGTGAAGTTTTCTATAAATCTCCGATAATACCCTGTAAATCCTAGAAAACTTCTAACATCTCTTTGACAACTTGGAATGGATAGGTTAGAAATAACTTCAACTTTTGCCTCATCAACTCTAATCCCATCCCCTGAAATGTGGTGCCCTAAAACAATACCTTTAGTGAACATCATAAAACATTTTTCATGACTAAGAGAAAGGTTTGCTTCTTGACATCTTTTTAAGACTTTTTCCAAGTTTTCTAAAGCCTCTTCAAATGTATCCCCATAAACTGTAAAATCATCCATGTACACCTCTACACAGTCATGTATCAGATCAGAAAAAATTCCTAATACTGCCCTTTGGAATGTTGCGGGTGCATTGCATAACCCAAATGGCAATACTCGGTAGGCATAGGTACCCCAAGGACAAGTAAATGTGGTTTTATCTTGGTCTTCAAGTGCTACTTGGATTTGATTGTAACCACTAAACCCATCTAGGAATGAAAAGTACTTTTTACATGCTAATGTATCTAATACTTGATCTATGAAAGGTAAGGGAAAATGGTCTTTAAGAGTAGCTTTATTCAGTTCTCGATAGTCAACACACACCCTCCATTTTCCATTTTTCTTAGGCACAATCACCAAAGGAGAAACCCACTGACTATCTGAAATAGGATAGATGAAATTAACATTTAATAATTTTTGTAATTCTTCTTTGACAATTTCCCTAAGATTTGGATTCATCCGTCTTTGAGGCTGTCTAATTGGTTTGCAATTTGCCTCTATATAGATGTGATGAGTACAAGTCTTGGGACTTATCCCTTTCATGTCAGTGTATTCCCATGCATATGCAGAAGAATGTCTCTGTAATACTTTGACTAACTCTTCTTGTTGAGATTTTTCTAGGGTTTTGTTTATGTTCAAGGTTTTGCCTGGAAAAATTTCACTTGTAGAGCTGCCAAATTTGTCCATAGAATGAAGAGACATCTGCCTAGATGACAAGAACTCAATATTGGATCCCTCTTGAAATGATTCATGTTTATGTTCTGGAGAGGATTCAAAGTTTTCTAGAGTATTTAGAATTTGATTATCTTCACTAATTTCTGAAATTGTGAAGAGTGGTTGTAAATATTCTTCATCCTCTATCCATTGAGTGTCATCTAGATCTGTAATTGTCCTAGCTGGAGGATATGAAGTGAATTTCTTTGTTGAACTTCCATCAGAAATATACATATCACCGGACCTACAACTAATAAAAGCATCAGCTGTAGCCAACCAAGGTCTTCCTAGTATAACAGGATGGCCTCCTAGATTATTCTTGGGTGTTAGGATCATGAAATCCACAGGGTACTCCCAAGAGTCTAGGGACACTGGAATGTATTCTATTACCCCATCTGGTCTGATCACAGATCTATCTGCTAATTGTAATAGTGTGGGTGTAAAGAGAATATTAGGAAGTTTCAGTTTGTCCATGATTTGTCTACTCATGATATTTATTGCTGCTCCTAAGTCAATGAGTGTGTTTTGAATTTCAATTCCATTGATGTGAATTTTGACAACTGGATTTTCTGGGTCAAGGTACTTTGGAATAGTAATCTTACCCATCATAATGTCTGCTATTTGTCCTACCAGTTGAATTTTCTTGGTTTCTCTTATTCTTTTTCTTGTTGTCTTCATACTCAACTCCTTTATTGTTTTGGCTAAAATTGGGATTTCTTTGATGGCTTGCAATAATGGAATTTTAATGCAAACATTTCTCAATTCATATAAGAAATCATAATTAGGCACCATGATTTGTTTTTCTACACCTCTATCAATTTGTAATCTTTCCGGAAAGGGAGGTATAGAAGTAGATGTGGATGGTTGCTCTAATACAGGAGTTGGATTTATTGGATCTTTTTGTTTTAGTTTTTCAATGTTTTGGTCTTGAAAGGATGTATCTTCCTCAAGACTTTTATTAACCCGTAGGGAGTCTTCCTCGGAATTATCTTGTTCTTGTATGATCACAGAAGGTTTCCTCTTCTCGAGTATCCTTCCAGACCTAAGTTGAACGTCACTAAGGTCTAGAGGAGTAATTAAATAACTTGGAAATTGTTGTCCTTCTATCATGTATGTATTCTGAGGGTTCTTATTATTGGGGTTTGGTATGGGTTGAGCTGGAAATTGATTGGATTTTTGAGGGAATGGTAATGGAAGTGGTTGATTTTGATGAGGTTGGTTCGGATGATGTTGTTGAGGATTTTGTTGAAAATTTTGTTGAAGATTTTGAGGAAAATTTTGTTGGGAATTTTGGGGATAAAAATGTGGATATGGTGGATAGGATGGTGGATACTGATAATATGGAGAGTATCTTCCATAGGGACCTTGTGATCCTTGTGCCCAAGCTTGAGATTGATTTTGAAATTGGGGCCAAGGTTGCTGCCAAGAATTCCAAGGTGGCGGTTGATTATACATTTGATCATGGAATCCTTGTGTTTGAGATCCCTGCCAAGGTCTTCTAGATACAAAGTTAAGAGATTCGGTGGAGTCTGTAGGAGTTTCTTCTTGAAAAACAGCTTTGAGACCAGGAAGAGAAGGACAATTCTTGGTCTCATGTTTCTCAGAACAAATAACACAGGTTTCTACAACTTTGACATCTAGAGGACACTCTCTCAAGGCATGTTTCTTCGTACATTTGGGACAAAAGATTGCCAAAGCATCAGATTCAGCCTTTTGCTTGTTTTGTATCTTGAGGGTGTCTATTTGTTCACTAAGACTCCCTAAGATGTCAGATTTAAAATCATCAAGCATATGTCCTATTTCTGATCTACTTACTGTCCCAGAAGCAGATTTACTTGCCCTTGCAAGAGCAGGATCTCTTGGACCTTTGGCAGTTTTAGATTTCCCTCTGGAAAGGTTGATACATAACTCGGATATTTCAGGTAATGTGAGTTGTGATATATCCCCTTTTCCCATCATGTTAAGGATATCCAACCATTCATCCCTAATTGTTTTCAACAAAAGAGCTTTTAAAGTGTCTTGATCTAGGTTTTCCATTTGTGCCCTTTTTATGTTGTATTTAAATCTTTCCAACAAATCGTCTAAGTTTTCATCTTCTTTTTGTAACATCTTGAACACTTCTTCCTTATGATTAACCGGCATACAATAATCCAAGTATCTCTCTAGAAATGCTTGTTTCATGTCTTCCCATGTCCTAATGGAACTACTGTTTAAGCTCATAAACCACTTCAATGTTGCTCCTTTCAGAGTTGAAGGAAATAATTTAAATTTTTGAGCATCTTGAAGGTAGTCATAAGTCCTACACAACACTTCAAATTCGAATAAGAAAGTTTCAGGATCCTCAATTTTAAGTCCATAGAAGTTCGGAAGGACAGAAGGTGAAATGTTTTTCATGGTTGTATTGGTTTCTTCATCAAGTATAGGGAACCCAAAAGAGCTTCCTATTCTCCCTCTTCCTCCATCTGCACCTCTACCTCCTTCTCCTCTTCCTCCTTCTCCTCTACCTCTACCTCTACCTCCTCCAAATAATGTATGTTCTCCATTAACAACTCCTCCTCCTCCTTCTTCTGCCATGGTTGACTCTCCTGTGGAAGTAGAAAGGTTTGTATCCTCAACAAGAGTTTTTGGATCTTCTTCTATGGCAGGTTCAGTGGATGAAGTGGAAGGTTTCTCTAATGGAATAAGTGACCTTAGATCTTCTAGAAGTTCAGGATCAGTAAAGGATGGAAGATGGGTTTGAGTTGAAGGTGTACTAGCTCTGGATCTAGATGAAACAAGTGGTGTTCTAAATATCAAACTTCTGCCTCTGCTGCTTATAAATCTTCCCCTTGAATCTCTCTCCCTACGCATAAAATTGTTTTTGGATGCTAAGAAACAAAGGTTACCTAGTTTTCACTTCCCCGGCAACGGCGCCAAAATGTTGGGTCTCAATCTAGTCTCCTAAACTGAGCTTCATTTAATTGTCAACCAGGATTTGTAAATTGCTGAAGTGAAGTGTACCATATGTACCTAGGTGCTTGTTTCCTAATGCGTTGTATGTGGTTTTGTGATGTTTTTGGTCTTTTGTGATTATTTGTGATGTTTTTGGTCTTTTGGTGTTTTATGTTCACAATGAAACTGCCTAGAAAACTAATGGAAATAAGTTGGTGGTCAAAACAGAGTTAAATCTAATGTATGGAATGGCAAATGCAATTGGAAACACTGAAGCAGAATTTGAACTATGACTAAATAAAAGCAAAAGCTTGATAATGAATTTTTAGGCAAATTACATAAACTAAACTTGAGAAATGATCACTAAATATGCAAATCCTCTAACTAAACAGTTAAACACTAATCTTACCATGATGCAACATTTTGTTCTAAGCTCTTCTATTCTATGACTAATTCCTAGTTCTATTCTGCAATTTAATTGAATATCACAGAACCTTTACTCAAAGAGTTATTGGTTTCTTTTTCAAAGTAGTTCTTTTGAGAAAGAGCTCTGTTTATAAAATGATGAGGAGATTGCAGAGATACTTCAGACCTTATAGTGATGTTATCTTCTGTTCCTATGGCTATGGATCATTTGTAGATTTTAGAACACGAAGATATTTGTGAATAATGAAGGCTGTCTTGTTAATCCAAACAACTAAAGTAATCTATTGTGCAATGGATGATAATTTGAATATGAGATGCAAGTACAATGAGTTAATCTTAAGAATGAATCTAAGATGCCTCTAAACTAGAACAATGTTAAACTATAAGTCATCATCAAACTTGAAACAAAGTAACTGAACATGAATTAAATGCAATGCAACTCCGAAGCATTCTAACTATGCTAACATGCTTTATTCTATGAAGTTACACAATCTGTTTGTTCATCATTAGTGATATTTTGGAAGAGTTCCTTCTTTTGGAAGAGGTAGAACAATTCTGACTGTGTAATTAAATGCAATTGTAAGCAAATGGACTGAAAGCAAATGAAAAACTAAGTTATCACATCCATATCCTACTCGTCATTATGATGTCTTGGGCAAGCGTTTAAGAGCAAGAATAGAGATGATACTTAGTAAAAACACACAACTAAATCATTCATTATCACGGTCATATCTTGAACTTCTTAAGGATGTCTTGGAAGAGTTTCTTCTTGTGGAAGAGTGATTAGAACAAGTGTAACTGTGATAGTGAATAGCAAAAACTACAACTAATTCCTACAGTACTATAGCTATTCATCATTCATCATTATAATCTGTTGGAAGAGTGTCTTCTTGTGAAAGAGCTGGAATGAATATAACTACAGTAGCTAGTTAAAACAACTATAAATTCAACTCCTAATCCTACAATACCATAGTCATAAAACATTCATCATTTTAATCTGTTGGAAGAGTGTCTTCTTGTGGAAGAGCTAGAATGAATACGACTACAGTAGCTAAAACAAAACAACTACCAATTCAAATGCAAAACGTAAAGGCAGCTAGAAAAACTTATCTAATTTACGCAAAAGAAATCCGTGCAAGAGGCAGGGGCCCTCTACCACTTGACGGCATTCAACTTCAAATTAAATCACGCCTTCAAAATAACTTTGTCTGCTCCATTAAAGATGAAATAGTTTGAACATAACACTCTGCGTCTTCAGGAATGTAACACAGAGTTTAAACAAAATCCAGCAGCAAATCTAACATAAAATCTCTAACATAGCTCTCGGTCTCCCAAGAGTTTATAAAGCAAATGCATGTAACAATAATTACAACAATTTAGGAATAATGTCTTTCCTTATCCGAATCACGTTAGGACTCTTTGAGGTGGCTGCGTGAAGAAGAAAAGACATCTGGACTGAGACAGTCCTAATAGAATTCTTCCTTCATAAATGTGTTCCCCACGTTCAAAACCATACCCAGAATTCATTTCTTCCTCCATGATGAGCAACGAACCATGTAGACATGACGTGGATCATGCCCATATGTGGTTTTTCTCAAGAGGCCACCTGGAACATACTCAAACATGAAGGTAGCTGCAGAATCGCCGGTTAGCTACGGAATGTCTGCATTCTGCAGCTAGTTCCGGTCAAAATGCTTAACAATGGAAAAATTCACAAAATTCAACAAGTCAGTCATGTAAATCATTCTAGAAGTAATTTTAACTATATTTATTGATCAATTGGGTCTAAGATGGAAATGGACAAGGGAAAATGAGGTAAAATGAGGTGAAGGAAAGCACAAATTTGAGGCTCAACATACCCCCACTGTTGTCTCTTTGCATGTCCTCATGCAAATTATCCTATGAATTCAGAGGCTTCTGCAAGGACATCTAATCCCCTTCTTCTCCTTTGTCTGGAAGCTAGAGGTCTTCTGGGTTTCCTGATAACAAGTTTGAACCTGAGGTTGGTGAGTGCCCTAATTAGCTTTTTGTTCCTTGTCTTCAACTTCTCATTGGTCCTCTCCACTTTGTCTATATGCAGGGATAAGGTTGAGTTCATATCAGTTTTGAGCTTGATTTGATCCTTGAGAATTTCATTCTCGTTTTTGATATGTCTATTCAGCACTTCCAACTCATATCTATCCCTCCTTAATATATCCATTTCAGATAGTGGAGGACTGGGGGTTCTCTCTCTGCTTTCTGAAGCTGTCCTCTCTAAAGTTTCCACATAATCATAAATTTCCTGTTGAGCAGGATCAACTTCAGGGGTTCCCTCATAAAAATCTTCTTCATCATCCTCTTCAATGGGCGTTTCTTCATCTTCTATATTGATTACCCCTGTTTGTTTGATTAGTGTTTTCTTCAGTTTTCCCTTTAATCTGTGGCTTCTCCTAGGCTGAGAGGATCCCTCTCCTTTCTCTGTGGCAGATTCCTTGATTATCTTTTCTTCCTTAAGTTGCCTCTTGATTCGAGTCAACTTCTCTAAAATGATTTCCTCACTGCTCTCTTGGACTGGTTTGTCAAATTCAACTTTTGAAGCCCTCCATTTCCTACTTCTCTTTGTAGGTTGTGGTTCAGGTGATGGTTCTTTTGCCTCTTCAAAATGATTTCTTATTAAGAAATCATCCCATGTATCATTTGTTTTAGCTAGATGATGCTCAATCAAAATTTTGACCAAACCATGATGATACAGGGTTGTCTCTAAAAATTGAACTCTTCTTTGAACACAGGAAGCCATCTTCTTCAGACTTTGAAGCAAGAAATATGGTAAGTTTAAGTCTTCTCCCAGAAAATGCATCATTAGTCTAACGTGGTAGACATAAAATGTCCCATATCTACCCTCACATGTAACAAATTTTTGTAAAAGAAGTAGTATGTTTCTCCATTTGTTTTTCAATGCAGAACTGGGAATTCCTTTCTTGAATACACTAACATCCATATTTGATGATTTTAAAATTTGTTTCTAGGAGTCATTGTGTAATTCTCTATTTTTAAACCATCTCTCTCCAGTTCTGAGAAATCCTGTAGCCTCTGCAATAAAAACTTCAGTGACAGTAAACTTAACATCCCCTACTTCAACTTCGGTTCCTTGAAATGATCTTGCAAATGTTTTAGTGACTTCCTTATGGAAGCCATTAAATTTTTCCAAAAATTGAAGCCATCCTATTTGTTGTAACATTTATTTGCATTGTGGGTAGCCTTCTAAATATTTTGAACCCACTGGTTCAGTCCTTACGATGAAACCCATGATTTTTTTTTTTCAATATCAAATTAACACTCTTCTACCCACAAAACAATGACTTTAACTTTTGGATTGAAATGGCTTCAAGCTCTAAATGAAAATGACTTCAATTTTGGAATGACATACCTCTGATTGATAATGACAAATGCCTTCAAAACCTCGGACTGATATGCTTCTGTTGACAATTGAACTTTGGAGTGATATGCCTCTGTTTGATAATGAAAGCAGTTTCAAATTTCGAGCTGATATGTCTCTGATAAACAGTGGCAGATGGCTTCAAATTTCTTTTTGTGCAATACCTCGACACCAAGGGTAGCATATGGCTTGATTTACAACACTACAATACCTTTGTCTTACGATGGCAAAAGACTTCGATTTCAATCTTGCAACATCTCTGTTTACGGTAGCAAAAGACTTCCAAAAGCTGCAACACCTGCGCTCTGCGGTAGCAAATGGTTTCGATTTCAATCACTGACACCTGCGTACGGTAACAAAAGACTTCAATTTTAACACCTCTGTCTTTTGGTAACAAAAGACTTCAAACTCATATTTGCTACAATTTTGGGTTTATGGTGAAAATGCTTCAAACCTAGTCACAGTGATATTTTATATGCCCACGGGATCAAGTGGCTTCAAGTCCTCACACTGTTATACTTCTAAATTTACCCTTCTGCTCTGCTCTGCATTTACAATGCTCAATGCTATTCAAACTGATATCCTTTAGCTCTGCTCCTGGTGATAATAATATCTCTTTCTTCGGAATGGAATGCCGGCTACGGAATGAAGTTATGGCAATGGTCACGGAATGGAGTAGTGGAGTGAGGTGGAGGGATTGTATTAATGATTGAAGAGACGGCGGAGGATTTTACGACGGCAGAGGGAATCATCATTGAATGATTTGGTTAAGAGACGTGGAAAATTCAAACACCTCGGCCAATTAACCGCTTAAATGCTATCGGATATGAAATTTGAAATGGAAAATTTTAATCCAAAGTCTGTAGAGGGTTTGTGGATATTGATCAATAAAAACAATTAAAACAACCTTTTCGAATAATCCATAACTAAACTATGCTAAAATTTTATGAAATGCCATTGTAATTTTAAACTTGTTTACCTCACCGCAACTATTTGATTTTGTAGCCTTTGTCTTCTCCATGTCTTTGGAGGAGTCTTCACTGTAGTTTTCTTGATGCTTTTGATTCATGAATACACTGGGTCACTTTGTTGTAATTCTGATGTACGCTTTAGTTGATGCCTTCGAGTTGTATTTGCGGAAAGACTATCGGGCTGCGAAAGAGACGTCGAGTACACGAGAATGTCAGCGAGGCTGAGAGAATGTTCTGTGAACACTTTAATCATGAAAATGGAATGTTTTGAGTATGGATGAAATGTTATGTGGTATGAATGAAAATGGATGATGGATTATGATATGTATGGAAGTGGATAATGGAATGGAATGGATTCGGTTCATGAAATGGAATGAAGGAACATAAGAGAGCTGTCTTGCCAATTCATGACATATTTTATTCACTTACGACAAGATATCAAATTTTTGTATTTTGACATGAAAATGAGATGGATGGAAGATGGAATGAGATGAATGAAATGTGGAATGGAGTGAAATATGAATGATGGATGAGATGGAGTATGGATGGATAAGTGAATTGAGTGAGATGAAATGAATCATAATATGGGCGAACTTATGATTTTTATAACTTGTTACTTATAAAAACAAAAATGGGAAAGTTAGAGTGTCGGAAGAGGACTGCGATTTTTCACCCTATCTTTTCTGTATAAACATGCCAATCAATGATTGGTTTTCATGTTTATACCTTTATTTTTATTTTTATTTATTTTTTTAATTTATTTTTTTAATTTTTTTTTAATTTTTTTTTTAATTTTTAATTTTTAATTTTTTTTTCAAAAGAGAAATGCTTCAGAAAATTTAATCAAGTTGATGAAGAAGAGAGACTCTTCTTCATTAACTTCACATCATTGTCTTCTTGGAACTTCTTGACAAACTCTTCTCTTGAGAGTGGCTTGTGGTATAGCCGGTCTATGACCATTCACGAAAGTGACCTCCTCTTCATCTATAGTTAGGTTTTCTTTGCCCCATTATCAAAAATTAAGACAATTTCACATCGCCCAAGCCAATGTGTCTGAAATTTCCCTTGAAAATCCTTGAATTTTGATCAAACAAGAGAGCCCGGTCTCCCTCTTTAAATTTTTTCTCCTTGATGTACTTGTCATGCCATACAACCCCGCTGTTTGTTGGACTAGACTTGTTTTACGAGCTGCATCTTGTCGATCTCATCCAATTCATTAATTTGCTCCGATCCCATGCTTTTATTGCCTCCCTTAGTTAGATCAAGTCCTAGCTGAACTACCATCTTGAATGTTTGAATTTGGAACTCTATGGGAAACAAAACTTGCTTTCCATAAACAAGCTCATAAGAGGAGTATGGCACATTGTGTTTCTCCATGTAGTTCTACGCTTATAAAACCGGGAAGCCTATCTACCCAATCTCTTCTATGTAGATGAACGATCTTTGTTAGGATCCCTTCAATGACTTTATTAGTGGATTCCACTGACCATTTGCTTGTGGATGATAAGGAGTAGATATTCTATGTCGATTTTTGTACTTCTCCATCATTTTCTCCACTAGTCTTGATGTAAATTGAGCTCATAGGCACGTAACAATTTCCCTTGGGACACCAAAGCAGTGAAAATATCCTCAAAGAAAAGTAACTACGAGAGATGATTCATTAGCAACAAGTAATGGTTTAGCTTCTACCCACTTAGTAACATAATCGGTGCAAACTAATATATATTTCACTTTTGTCTTGATGGAGGACTAATAGGTCCTACAAAATCCAAAAACTATTTTCAAAGGACTCAATGTGCTTTGAGGTTGTAATGGCATCTCACCTAAAGAGGAGAAGGTTTCCCTACCCTTTGGCAAGTTTGTCACACCTTTTGACATACTCCTTGCATCTTTAAACAAAGATGGCCAATAATATCCTAAATTAAGGATCTTATAGGCGTTTGTCCTCTTATACGCAAAGTGTCATACAAAGGTTCATCATGACATGCCTTGAGAATTTCGGGCATCTCATCTTCACGAACACACCCCTTCCTAATGATGGAGAAATACGAACCTGTCTTGTACAACTCATTAGCGACCCATGAATATCTTGCACTATCATTAATGATTTTTCTTTTAATACATACATTCATAATTGAAGAAATTTTCCTGAAACTAAATAATTGGCAATATCGGCAAACCATGGAGTTTGAGTAGAGATTGCAAAAAGATATTCATCGGGAAATTGATCTTCAACCGGAGTGTCATCTTTGATATTTTGAATTCTGAACGGAAATCAGCCACGAGTGTTTGTTTTCCAGGCCTACTCCCCAGAATAGTAATGTTGAATTCTTGCAATAATAACAACCATCTTATAACTCTTGCCATTAGTGATTGATTTATTCATTAAATATCTAATTGCGAGAATGATCGATGTGAATAAAGATTTCATAACTGTTATATAGTGTCTAAATTTATTAATGGCATGAACATGACTAAAAACTCTTTTTCGATTCACAGTATAGTTTAACCTACGCGAGTCAAATTTTGCGTATAATAGATGGCATAGAATTAAATCTTTTACGTCCCCATCTTTGCTCTAGAGTACATATCGGAAATATCTGTCGAGATATAAGGTAACTTCCGGTTAGGTCCCCTTAATATAGGTGCTTCAGAAATTTTGGTTTTGAGTTTCAAGCTAGCCTTGTCAGTCCACTTAAATTCACAATCTTTGGTGAGTAATTTGAAGAGAGGAGATGCTATTTTGGTGAAGTTTTCTATAAATCTCCGATAATACCTGCAACTGAATCTAGAAAACTTCTAACATCTCTTTGACAACTTGGAATGGATAGGTTAGAAATAACTTCAACTTTTGCCTCATCAACTCTAATCCCATCCCCTGAAATGTGGTGCCCTAAAACAATACCTTCAGTGAACATCATAAAATATTTTTCATGACTAAGTGAAAGGTTTGCTTCTTGACATCTTTTTAAGACTTTTTCCAAGTTTTCTAAAGCCTCTTCAAATGTGTCCCCATAAAGCGGCAGAAATCATCCATATACACCTCTACACGATCATGTATCGAATCCAGAAAAAATTCCTAATACGCCCTTTGGAATGTTGCGGGTGCATTGCACAATCCAAATGGCAATACTCGGTAGGCATAGGTACCCCAAGGACAAGTAAATGTGGTTTTATCTTGGTCTTCAAGTGCTACTTGGATTTGATTGTAACCACTAAACACATCTAGGAATGAAAAGTACTTTTTACACCGCTAATGTATCTAATACTTGATCTATGAAAGGTAAGGGAAAATGGTCTTTAAGAGTAGCTTTATTCGATTCTCGGTAGTCAGCACACACCCTCCATTTTCCATTTTTCTTAGAGCACAATCACGAAGGAGAAACCCACTTGACTATCTAAAATAGGATAGATGAAATTAACATTTAATAATTTTTGCGGTTCTTCCTTGACAATTTCCTAAGATTTGGATTCATCCGTCTTTGTAATTTGTCACGATTGGTTTTGCAATTTGCCTCTATATAGATGTGATGAGTACAAGTCTTGGGACTTATCCCTTTCATGTCGAGTGTATTCCCATGCATATTGAGAAGAATGTCTCTGCAGCAATACTTTGACTAACTCTTCTTGTTGAGATTTTTCTGAGTTTTTGTTTATGTTCAAGGTTTTGCACGAAAAATTTCACTTGTGAGCTGCCAAATTTGTCCATAGAATGAAGAGACATCTGCCTAGATGACAAGAATTCAATATTGGATCTCTCTGATGATTCTTGTTTGTGTTCTGGAGAAGATTCAAAGTTTTCTAAGTGTGTTGATTATCTTCACTAATTGCGAAATTGCTTCAGTGTTGTAAACTCTTCTTCATCCTCTATCCATTGAGTGTCATCTAGATCTGTAATTGTCCTAGGTAGGAGGATATAAAGTGAATTTCTTTGTTGAACTACCATCGAAATATACATATCACCGGACCTACAACTAATAAAAGCAATAAATTTTAGCCAACCAAAGGTCTTCCTAGTATAACGGGATGGCCTCTAGATTATTCTTGGGTGTTAGGATCATGAAATCCACGGGGGTACTCCCAAGAGTCTAGGGACAACGGAATGTCTTCTATTACCCCATACGGAGTCGATCACGGAATCTATCTGCTAATTGTAATAATGTGGGTGTAAAAGAGAAGATTAGGAAGTTTTCGGTTGTCCATGATGTTTGTCTACTCATGATATTTATTGCTGCTCTAAGTCAATGAGTGTGTTTTGAATTTCAATTCCATTGATGTGAATTTTGACAAGCTTGGATTTCTGGGTCAGATTACTTTGGAATAGTAATCTTACCCATCATAATGTCTGCTATTTGTCCTACCGGTTGAATTTTCTTGATTTCTCTTATTCTTTTTCTTGTTGTCTTCATACTCAACTCCTTTATTGTTTTGGCTAAAATTGGGATTTACTTGATGGCCTGCAATAATGGAATTTTAATGCAAACATTTCTCAATTCATCCAAGAAATCATAATTAGGCACCATTATTTGTTTTTCTACACCTTTATCAATTTGTAGTCTTTAGGGAAGGAGGTATAGAAGTAGATGTGAATGGTTGCTCTAATACTTGAGTTAGTTTATTGGATCTTTTTGTTTTAGTTTTTCAATGTTTTGGTCTTGAAGGATGTATCTTCCTCAAGACTTTTATTAACTCATGGGGAGTCTTCCCTCGAAATTATCTTGTTCTTGTATGATCCTGAAGGTTTCCTCTTTTCAAGTATCCTTCCAGGACCTAAGTTGAACATCACTAAGGTCTAGAGGAGTAATTAAATAAGTTGGAAATTTTTGTCCTTCTATCATGTATGTATTCGAGGGTTCTTATTATTGGGGTTTGGTATGGAGTGAAATTTGGCAATTGATTGGATTTTTGAGGGAATGGTAATGGGAAGTGGTTGATTTTGATAAAGAGTTGGTTCGGATGGTGTTGTTGAGGATTTTGTGAAGATTTTGAGGAAAATTTTGTTAGGATTTTGAGGATAAAAATGTGGATATGGTGGATAGGATGGTGGATGCGATAATATCGTGTATCTTCCATAGGGACCTTGTGATACTTGTGCCCGGGCTTGGTTGATTTTGAAATTGGGGCCAAGGTTGCGCCAAGAATTCCAAGGTGGAGGTTGATTATACATTTGATCATGGAATCCTTGTGTCAGAAGATCCCTGCCAAGGTCTTCTAGATACAAAATTAAGAGACTCACATCTGAATATGTAGGAATTTCTTCCTGAAAAACAACCTTGAAACCAGGAAGAGAAGGACAATTCTTGGTCTCATGCTTCTCGGGAACAAATAACACGGGTTTCTACAACTTTTACATCTAGAGGACACTCTCTCGAGGCATGTTTCTTCCTACATTTGGGACAAAGATTGCCAAGGCATCAGATTCAGCCTTTTGCTTGTTTTGTATCTTGAAGAGGGTGTCTATTTGTTCACTAAGACTCCCTAAGATGTCAGATTTAAAATCATCAAGCATGTGTCCTATTTCGATCTACTTCTTGTCCCGAGCGATTTACTTGCTGCAAGAGCATGATCTCTTGGACCTTTGACAGTTTTGGATTTCCCTGCGGAAAGGTTGATACATAACTCGGATATTTCGAGTAATGTGAGTTGTGATATATCCCCCTTTTCCCATCATGTTAGGATATCCAACCATTCATCTAATTGTTTTCAACAAAAGAGCTTTTAAAGTGTCTTGATCTAGGTTTTCCATTTGTGCCCTTTTTATGTTGTATTTAAATCTTTCCAACAAATATTTTAAGTTTTCATCTTCTTTTTGTAACATCTTGAACACTTCTTCCTTATGATTAACCGGCATACAATAATCCAAGTATCTCTCTAGAAATGCTTGTTCATGTCTTCCATGTTCACAATAGAACTCTTGTTTTAAACTCATAAACCACTTCAATCTTGCTCCTTTCGAGTTGAAGGAAATAATTTCAATTTTTGAGCATCTTGAAGGTAGTCATAAGTCCTACACGGCACTTCAAATTGAATAAGAAAGTTTCGGGATCCTGGATTTTAAGTCCATAGAAAGTTCGGAAGGACGAAGGTGAAATATTTTTCATGGTTGTATTGGTTTCTTCATCAAGTATAGGGAACCCAAAGAGCTTCCTATTCTACCTCTTCCTCCCATCTGCACCTACCTCCTTCTCCTCTTCCTCCTTCTCCTCTACCTCTTCACCTCTACCTCCTCCAAATAATGTGTGTTCCTCATGCTTTCAACTCCTCCTCCTCCTTCTTCTGCCATGGTTGACTCTCCTGTGGAAGTAGAAAGGTTTGTATCCTCAACAAGAGTTTTTGGATCTTCTTCTATAGCGGGTTCGGTGGATGAAGTGGAAGGTTTCTCTAATGGAATAGGTGACCTTAGATCTTCTGAAGTTCGGGATCGATGAGATGGAAGATGGGTTTGAGTTGAAGGTGTACTAGCTGCAGATCTAGATGAAACAAGTGGTGTTCTAGATATCAAACTTACGCCTCTACAACGCTTATAAATCTTCCCCTTGAATCTCTCTCCCTACGCATAAAATTGTTTTTGGATGCTAAGAAACAAAGGTTACCTAGTTTTCACTTCCCCGCTTAGCGAGCGCCAAAATGTTGGGTCTCAGTCGTCTCTAAGCGCTCATTTAATTGTCAACGGGATTTGTAAGCTGTGAAGTGAAGTGTATATGTACCTAGGTGCTTGTTTCCTAATGCGTTGTATGTGGTGTTTTGTGATGTTTTGGTCTTTTGGTGATTTTTATGTTCACAATGGACATGTCTAGAAAACTAATGGAAAGAGTTGATCAAAAACGAGTTAAAGCCTAATGTATGGAATGGCAAATGCAATTGGAAACAACTGACGAATCTAAACTATGACTAAATAAAAGCAAAAGCAGTAATGACTTCTTAGGCAAATGACACAAACTAAACTTGAAAAATGATCACTAAATATGCAAATCCTCTAACTAAGCAGGTTAAACACTAATCTTACCATGATGCAACATTTGGTTCTAAGCTCATCTATTCCATGACTAATTCTAGTTCTATTCTGCAATTTAATTGAATGTCCACCAAGAACCTATACTCAAAGAGTTATTGGTTTCTTTTCCAAGTAGTTCTTTTGAGGAAGAGCTGCGATTTATAAAATGATAGAGGAAATTGCAAAGATACTTGGAACCTTATAGTGATGTTATCTTCGATTTCCTATGGCTATAGATCATTTGTAGATTTTAGAACGAGAGAAGATGTTTGTGAATAATAGAAGAAATTTGTCTTGTTAATCACAACAGCCCAGTAGTTTATTGCAATGGATGACAATTTGAATATGAGATGCAAGTGCAATGAGTTAATCTAAGAATGAACCTAGATGCCACTAAACTAGAACAATGTTGAACTATAAGTCATCATCAAACTTGAAACAAAAATGCTTGAACATGAATTAAATGCAATAGAAACTTCTAGGAGCATTCTAACTATACTAATACATGTCTATGAAGTTACACAATGTTTGTTCATCATTAGTGATATTTTGGAAAGAGTTCCTTCTTTGGAAGAGGTAGAACAATTCATTGTGTAATTGAGTGCAATTGTAAGCAAATGGACTGAAAGCAAATGAAAAACTAAGTTATCACATCCATATCCTACTGGTCATTATGATGTCTTGGGCAAGCGTTAAGAACAAGAACGAGAGATGATACTTAGTACAAACACACAAATCATTCATTATCACGGTCATGTCTTGAACTTCTTAAATTTCTTGGAAGGTTTCTTCTTGTGGAAGAGTGATTAGAACAAGTGTAAGCGTGATAGTGAATTGCAAAAAATACAACTAAATCCTACGGTACTATAGCTATTCATCATTCATCATTATAATCTCTTGTTGGGAGAGTGTCTTCTTGTGGAAGAGCTAGAATGAATATAACTACGGTAGCTAGTTAAAACAACTATCAAATTAACTCCTAATCCTACAATACCATAGTCATTCAACATTCATCATTTTAATGCGATTTGGAAGAGTCTTCTTGTGGAAAGGCTAGAATGAATACGACTACGGTAGCTAAAACAAAGCAAACTACCAATTCGAATGCAAAACGTAAAGGCGGCTAGAAAAACTTATCTAATTTACGCAAAATAAATCCGTACGAGCGAGACCCTCTACCACTTGACGGCATTCAACTCCAAATTAAATCACACCTTCAAAATAACTTTGTCTGCTCCATTAACGATGCGATAGTTTGAACATAACACTCTGCGTTTTCGAGTGTATCACGAGTTGAACGAAATCTAGCTGACAAATCTAACATAAAATCTCTAACATAGCTCTCGGTCTCCCAAGAGTTTATAAAGCAAATGCACGTAACAATAATTACAACAATTTAGGAACAATGCTTTCCTTATCAGATCACGTTAGAACTCTTTGAAGTGGGCTGGCATTGAAGAGAAAGACATGCGAATTTCGAGGCAGGTCTAATAGGAGTCTTCAGCTACAAATGTGTTTCCCGTTCAAAACCATACCCGAGAATTCATTTCCTCCTCCATAGTGAACAGCGAACCATGTAGACATGACGTGGATCATGCCCATATGCGGTTTTTCTCAGGGCCACGGAACATACTCCAAACATGAGCGGTACAACGAGAATCGCCGGTTAGCTACGGAATGTGCGTGCATGACAGTTAAGGTCAAAATGCTTAACAATGGCAAAAATCACAAAATTCAACAAGTCAGTCATGTAAATCATTAGAAGTAATTTTAACTATATTTATTGATCAATTGGAGTTTTAAGATAAAAATGAGTGAGGGAAAATGAGGTAAAATGAGGTGAAGGAAAGCACAAATTTGAGGCTCAACGAGGTGTTTTACTAAGTTATTTTTTTTCATAGTCTGACAATTTTACTTAGGAGTAAAATTGGTCTTACATGGTGTACTTAGGTCCATCTAATAGAAAGTAGGTTATATGACCAAAAAATGGTGTAACAGATTGCCCCCCATCGTGCGAGCATTAGGAGCTAATCGTATGATCGAAGTACGTTGTAAGAAGTCAATCACTAGACACGAAGGGAAGTCAAAGAGAGAAATATAAGGTAGGCGAAGCGCTAAAGGACTAGACCCTAAGGAGCGAGACTTACGAATGCGACAAGTCTCTTTTATGTGTGATTACCTATGCTAGCGGCAACAGAAGGCATACCTATGCCCAGAGACAAAGTACAAAGAATAATGCGTCCGATAAACAAAGGGGCGAACAATATAGTACATGCTGGCATAAACATGAGCAGTGAAAACGTGATAATGAATCCCACATACATATTGTGCTTGGGATAACAGCCAAGACATACAATATCTAAGTACATGAGATACAAATACAACCCAAATTCCCCTATAAACGGGAAAGGGCCTAGAAATCTATTTGATACATGCAAACAAAGGCGTTGCAAGTGGTTGAGCCGACATCATCAAATATATGGAGTTGCATCAAAGGCTGTAATGAAGAGATCATCGGGCATGTGGGGGGATACACAGCAGAACCACCCCCTCATGAAGTGAGACATATCACACACACCGGGAATCCATGAGTATACGATTCTTTGCATCAACTGAACCATCAATTATATGGATCTCGATCATGCGGGAAATTTGGAGTTGAAAAATCCAATTCAAAGAAATAAAGAGTCCCTTTGCCTGATCCGAGCAAGACAAGAGTGGAAAGTGGAACCAGGTAAACCGCCCTCTAGACACAAATGTGGAATGAATGATCTGATGTCGACGGACGGAGAATACCGCACATAGGTGAGGCAATAAAGGGATCCTCAACCCCAAGGCACGAGAGAAAATAGTAGAGTCACTAGACTGGCACCGGGGATGATGATGAAATGGGAAGTGCGAGTAGCGAATGGATGACTTCCCTTGTTAGAGAATAAAGGGCATGGATGACCTAGTAGCGGCGAAAAATATCATGAGGGATAGGGGGCAGAGTGGGCTGAGAACTATAAGGTGCGACACGAGAGAGGAACCAAGCAATGAAGAATGGAGGACTATGGTGGGATACAAAGGGACTCGGGATAGACTCCACGAATGCGATGGTGGCCCTCCTTTCATTCACTCCCAAACAATGGTGTCGATGATGCTTCCACACGAGAAAGGTCAATGGGGAACATAAGAACATGAGTACAAGATGGTTACTCTGTGAAAATCGACACGAGAATGGGCCGTATGAAGGAAAATTGGTGCCCCAAGTACAAGTGTTGCAAGTGAAGAAATTTGATTCTGAAAGTGAATGATGACCTTTCTTGGATGAAATGTATGTTGAGATTCAACAAGATGATGAGCTTAGTGAAAGAGTCACCTTCACTAAATGGGCCCTTGAGGATATTTTTGGCGCAAGTCTATTTTTAGACTATGTCTATTTTTAGACATGATGATCATATTTCGAGAGGATTGTAGGATGCTATTTGTGGATGGTTGGTCAAGTTGGAAAAATAGATGAAACTCTATTTTTTAGAATATTGGTCGAAGTCTATTTATAGATTGTTGATCTAAAAATAGATGCATGTCGATTATTATTAGCTCTAAATAATAATCGGACACTAAACAACAACTTATTCTCTTGGAGCACTTCATTTTAGTGCACGGATGTGGCACATCGGTGGGCCCGAGGGGAATTACGCAACTCCCGAGGGTTTCTTGGAGCTAATGCATGGAGGACTCGGATTAGAACTCAAGTGGCGAGTTATGACACGGTTGGAAGAAGTATTTATGGAGTTGTATTTAGTTTAACTCGGTTAAGATCGGTTGACCTAGTTGTATCTGAGTATGGCGGAATGAACACACTAGTGAGTGGAGTGAATTAATTAGTTAATTAATTCACAAATAGTAACTCATTAATCAGGCGAACAATACGATGATTAACTATAGTGCATAAAGGTTTAGTGGAGATCCGGTGGAGAGATAGGTAAGGGCAAGATGGACTATACGTTATGACTATAGTGATGCATTGATTTCATCACACACACATTGGAGTTTCCAATGAGGATTGTCTGATCGAGGCAAAGGTAATTCGAATTCATTTTAGAGCTATTCTTGACGGGGATTGCGTAGTGGAGGCGGAGCTAGCGAGCAAAGATCGGTGCATAGATTTGTAAGATTGGTCACGATTAGTGTATGGCGATTATCTTTTCATCTTGAGCTTGATAAGCTTTGTATGAGATTGTCATATGATTCCATGATACATAATATATAGTTGGGGTTTTCAGCAGTCTTTCCCGAGTTAAAAAGCTGTGTTATGTGTGATTAATTATTTTTGTTTATGCTTCACATGTGTGTGCAATTAATTTTTCCTTGAAAGATTAACAAGTGGAATTGATTAATTATTTTGCATAAAGTTAAATAGTGTGAGATTAGGTGAATCAAAGGACATATGCATGTGACATATAATTTCTACATGGTATCGAGCATTTTTTGTGAAGATTGCAATTGTAGGTGAGTTTGTCTTTGGTGGACAATTCGAATTTGCTACGAAGATTCTTGGTGCAAAAGTTGGTATACATTTGAAATGTATTTCAATGGGTTGCGATTGGAGTATGCCCTTGATGGGAGCTCGAATACATAGCTGGAAGGACGGGATGGAAATGAGTTACGGAGGATAATGGTGAAGGAGTTCATCGATGGCAATGTTCCTAAGCCAAGATCAAGCGATTCTGCATTACTTGACGCATGGCAAAAATAAGACAACAAAGACGAGGAGAATGCGATTTGGAAGGTGTGAAGGACCATATTGTGTCCATCCTTCATGGGAAAAGGCACTCCATTTTTAATGTGGAAGGCTTGAAAGACTTGTTCAAAGCAAAAGTGACCGAGAGGAAGTTGGTGCTTAAAGACAAGCTCGAAATATAAAAATGGAGAAGGGAGGCAGGTATTCCAAAATGCCTCCACCCAGAAGTTTGTCCACTTTGCAAAGGATGAGGCTTGGGAAGTGTGGGGTTAAGATTGATGATGAATAATTGGTGATCACATGGCTCTCCTTGGGCTTTCGAAGAGTTGGCATAGTTACGAAGACTCTTGTCAATGGGCCCGAAGCTGCTAGGATGGGAGCGACTTTGGTCGGATCTTGTGCAGAGGAGATAAGGTGGGGTACCGAGGATGGATCTTCATCAAAGAATGAAGATGAAGAGAACTTCACTTTGGATGCCAAAAGAAAGGAAAGGGAAGGGGAACGAACATCCTTCAAAATCCGATACTAAAGGCAAGAAACAAGGATTTGTCCAAAGTGAAGTGTTTTTCCTTTGTCACGAACATGGGAATTTCACACCACTAGCTGTCCACGGAAGAAGAAAAATAAGGCTATTTGGATCTGCATGCAGAGGCATTAGCCTCGCAATTTGACTTGATTTCTCCTTGATCTCATGCTTGGTTTCAATTTGCATGGGATCGGTGTGGTATCTTGATAGTCTTGCATCTTTCCATATGACGGGAGACAAGAGTTGTTGAGTGACTTGGAGGAGAAGGACCTCCAAATGCATATAGAGATGGGCGATGATGGTATTAGGTATTGTGCGAATGGCATTGGGACCATTACCTTTGAGAGAATCCGATAATCCATTCTTGTTGAAGAATTTCATGCATATTTCGAGTCTGAAGAAGAACTTGGTCTCGGTCGCAATCTTTGGAAGAAAAAGGTTATGATCTTGTTTTCGGTGAGGGAAAAGCCTTCCTTCGACATAAAACAACGAGGTCAAACCAAAGAATATGAGGTTCTAATTAATAATATCTACAAGTGGAGGTAGATGGTTACGATCACGATGGTGGGCAAAGCAGAAGAAGTGGTGATCGGGATGAGGAAAATTATGGCACGAGGATATTGGGTCATCTTCACCATGGCACTTTGAATATTTTGCAGCAGATTTATCTTTGGAATTCCTAAGGGTACTCTTGCACAATCGAGATCGGTGCAAGGGATGTACTATGGGTAATTTTGTGAAGACCACCTTTCATGAGAAGGAGAACCATGCTTCGGTGATCTGGAGAGAATTCACACGGACGTGTGTGGACCTTTCTCGGTTGCTTCAACAACAGGCACACAAGTATTATGTGATATTTGTTGATGACTATTCTCGTAGATCTTTGGATCTTCTTCATTCGGAAGAAAGTGAAACATTCTCAAAGTTACGTGAGTTCAAGGCATTGGGAGTCGCGGAGAGAAATAACGAACGATTGTGGAGTCTTTGCCCACGAGCGATGTTGCATGACCGGGGCCTACCGATGCACTTGTGGGTGGAAACATTCAATGCGCGGTTTATGTGCAAAACCGTTGTCCTCATGAGTACTTGGCATGAGTACACTGAAGAAGATTTTGCGGTAAGAGCGATATTTCTCATTTGAATATTTTTGGCTCACCTATTTACATTCATGTGACAAAGGACGCCGGGGAAGAAGCTAAGTACATTGTAGAAGTTGTGATATTTTTTGGGGTACACGAGAAACACCCCATAATTATCGTGTATTTTCCGGACGATCGGATAGTGATGTGCTGTAAGGATATAAAATTCAATGAGGTGAAAGCCATGAAGTTGTCACTTGAGAGGGAGATACACTTGCATGGGAGGAGGAAATTCTTGTTCCCAAAGATGAGCCTCTAGATGTGGATCAGCCACGGGGAGGAGATTCATGGGTACGAACCCATTCATACGAGAACGAAACATCGGACAAGGTAGAAAGCGTGCCACAAAAGGCCCGAGGCGGGAAACGTGTGGCACGAATGTAGGAGTCCCTACATCATAGCGCGAACGAACGGAGTCACACGACCGATTTGCTGGATACATGGCTCTTATGAGCAAGTGTATTGTGACGAGCCATCTTCTTTTGAAGAGAAGCGGTCACGGGAGCCCACATGGGTAGATGCCATGGTGGAGGTATAGCTCCATTGTCGAAACGTGCTTGGGGAGATTGTTCCAAGTAGGTGGGAAAATTAGTTGTAGGATCGAAGATGGATCTATAAGGTAGAAGCAAGCTGTGATGGGACGTTGGGAAGTATAAGGCAGATTTTTTGCACGACTACTCACATATTGAGGGGATTGACTATGAATAAACCTTTGCACCTATCACCACCGAGTATTTTTCCATACGGACCATCCTTGCTCTCTCGGCGTAGATGGGTTGGCATTCATCGGACGGATGTGAAAGTACATTCCTTAATGGGATCATTGAGGGAAGGTGGCCACATTGAAGACGCTTAGCAGATGATTTGAGATCTTTAGCAATGAGTCACATGTGTGCGGACTCAAAGAGCATTGTATGGGCTGAAACAAGTACCTCGTTCTTGGTACACTCGTATTGACGGCTATTTCCCCTTTGGACTTGGCCACCAAGAGTGAGGCGGATGCAAGCACAATGCCAGTTGTGATTTGAGGGTGTTGTCAATCCTAGGAGACGACCTTGAGTTGTGAAAGGCCGATTACCTAGGACATCTTATAAGCAAGGAGCAAAATGATATGACGGGGGTAATTAGTAGGGCAATCTCTCATCTTGTTTCTTGTAACGGAAAAATTATCTTGAACGGGACCAAAAAATTTCGGAAACTTAGATACGAGAGAAAACAATATTGCGAGGCAAGATGTGAAACTCTAACACAGATAGTGTCAGAGACAATTCAAAGGCAGCTAACTACAAAGGGTTGGATTCTAAATGCTTCCTGAGAATGAATGATCATAAAGTGTCTACGTATTCATGAACAAAGAGGATACTAATTGTTATTTAGACAATATCCGGAAATATACCGGCATGTAGTGGGCTTATGCAATTAAGAATCCACACATGATAACAACATTTAATAAATAATATCTCATAGCAGCTAATATAGCAAAAATATGGGTGAATTGAAAACGAGACAACATATCACACACGAGCCATATTTAAAGTGTCAAAAAGCTTATGACATAAGTATCAACAAGGATAAATTTATATGGAAAATGATGGAGCTACTCGCATTCCAAAATGTGATACAAGATAAATGGATATAAATGAAATGAACGACACAACTACAACACATAGGGAGAAATTACACATTGTAAAGCACCAAGACGGAAATCCATGTTAGAGATAAAACTCCTTCTCATTGAGACCCAACGGAGCTCTTCACATTTGTATTAAAGCTTTCACAAAAATGCATACAAGAAATTCTTCTACGATTAATTCTTGAAGAATTGGAAACATTATTTTTCTCTTCGATTTTGCTTATATAGACAATCCATACATGAGCGAAGATATTTTTTGAAAAATATCCTTTATCGCATGCCAAAAATTTGTTAAAGGTCCTTATCAGGAAATGATCAAAACATGACGAGGAATCACGGTCCTCTCGTCATTTTGCGGTTAGGCACTAGGCCATTTTGAAACAAAATTTTAAACCAATGTCTGAAATTTGAAAACAAAGACTAAGGTGAAATACAAATTCCACCCAAAAATTAAAAATAACTAATTGAAGTAAAATTAAAAAGACGCTTAGGCCGAATCATGAATTAACGGTGTTTCATGGATGACAAGGGGGTGGTACATTGCTTGACCACAGTGTGAAGTTGTTGCGGGCCAGAAATTTGTGATACGGCCCAGTGGCCAGGTGCATTTTTGTTGGCTGTTCGCCGATGGTTGTTCCGGGCATCGTTGCGAATCTTTCCACCTTGATATAGGCCTCTCTGAGGCGTTGAAACTTGCCTCGGTGGGGAGCTTGTGCTTTATAAGATGAAGGAGGGACAAATTCTCGGCGGAGGGATAGGCTGTCATCTCGGCCTTTTAGCAGAGCGGTTTTATCCCGGAAACGGGGATGTACATTCGATCTCTTTCTTTTACGGGAGGCATGTCTTATGTCTGTTAACGGCCGTAGCACGGAAAGGAGTGGGCGGGTCCCGGCAATATGGGCTTGACTGTGTAATATCGTCCCCTGTGCATCAAACCGATCCACGCTTGCTACCACTTGTTGCGGGGCTCTCGGAAAGCAATAACTCGAGGCCGCCTCTTTTGTCGATGATTTTCTGACATTAAAGGCCTCCATCGAAGTGACTTGGCCATGCCATGCTTTCCATCTCATCGGACTCCAACTCTTTCAAAGAACGAAATGTAACCACGGTGTCTTTGAGTTATCACCCGGACAAGTTGAGTCCGCCTCTGCAATTTCTGTTGAGATAGAGTACGAGTAGATTTGGTTTCCCCCCATCCGGTTTGAAACCCCAGCGTTACGTAACCGTAGAGATTACTTCTGACCAGATTATACCTCTCGCCTCTTGAGGTGATATTTCACAGGAAGTAATTCCGTTGAGTCGGTGATAGTTTTACGTTGGTCGGCTCTTGTCTTCTTTTCTGCTCTATCTCTTTACGCGGTGTCTCTATTTTCTGGTATTCTCGGCCCGGGGATTTTTCCAAATCGGTGATCTCTGCCTCGCGGTGGATACTGCTTTTCTATGCTATCCATTGTAGCTTTCGTGCGTTCAGCTGCTCTGATAAACGAACTTGTCTCTGGTGGGGTTGTAGTAGGTGCCTGGTATGCGTGTCCGTGTTCTGCAACTCCGTTAGCTCACTACGAAGAGTGGCGGCCCATTTCGACCATTTTTTCTTTGTCCTCCTCCTTCGCCAAAGTGTCGGCCAATTCCACTTTTCCTTTTTCTTCTTGTGCCAATTCGACCGTACGAACATGGTGGGAGGCCCGTATGCTGACCTTACTTTTTCCAACAACGTGGCTCACTCTGCAATTGCTCTATCAAATAATGTTGCGGGTTTGATTCTCTGAGTCTCTTTTCCTTTGATTGACTCCTAGAAGACGCGTGTTGTTCAAGGTGCGGATTTTTTACTTTGTTCATTCTTGAGGTTGCTCTCACATTTGTACTTTTTCTCCAATTTCTCAATGCAATGGTGACCCGCATTACCTCGTCCTTCGACGTATGACCCATGACCTGAAACAGTTGCATTGTAGAGCGTGGTACTTTGGCCATATCAATCGCATGTTCTAGTACCACAATAACTAGTGGTACCGGTATTAGGGTCCAAGATGGCCTCGGTATAGACAATACTAGGTGCTTTGTGTCATTCATAGAAGCCGAGATCTGGTGTGATATTTCTCGACATACCCTCCCAACTCAGCTTTGTACTTATCTGCAGTCATTGTTTCTGCGGGCCCTTTCAGCTCTTGTTTGGTGAAGTATAATCTACGTGGCTTTGTGATACTTCGGAAGAGAAGTCGGAGGGTAACAACGTATCTCAATACTTTGATCCTTTCCTTGCTGCGTCGGGTTGGCCATATGGTGGAAACGACTCAAGCGATTGTTCTTCTCCTACCGAGCTTGCCTCGGCGGGAGGTTGTTTTCTTCTTTTTTGCGGAGGAGAACACTCTGAGGGACCTACTTCTTCTTTGCCTTGGCCTTTATTGATGTCTTCTCCTTCCCCGCGCGGATAGATCTGTCTCCATGCGAAATCAAAGAGCCCAGTTTCAGGTTAGCTCTCCACTCTATAAACGGCCTTGATTCATGTGCATAGGGAGACGGACTTGTTCCTCTTTCTTCGTTTGAGATAATTTCCCGGGGATCATAGGGCCAAACCTTTCCTTGTCTTAGGTTCATGCCTTGCAATAGCTTCTACTCCAGACGGAAGGGTGTGTCTTGAATTCACAACAAACGCGTCGGTCGCTGATAGAGGTCTCGGGATGAAACGCTTCTTTGCGGGGACAAAGTGGAGTTGGGTCGAACGGCGATCTGCCCGGAATATACTCCGGGGCATAAGCTCGTCGAACGAGCACGGGCGGTGGTAGGGGAAACCTCGGCTCCATAGACCGAATTTCGGTGTAATTGTCAAATAGATACAATCCCGGTGGCTATGGGATTTACCGGCTTGCAGCCAGCTCTTCATTTTAGGAAAAACCTAGGAAAAGGTGAATCATGGATGACAAAAGTATAGGCAATGGATATAAACTCATTTAGGAACCTTGAATAACCCTCCCCTTTGGAAATTGGTGTCTTGAACGGTTCCGGTCAAAAGCCCCGAGTCGGGACAGGAATTCTCCTCATACTATCCAAACCCAAACCCTCAAACTTATCGGTGTCTTGATACGGAAAAAGGTAGAAGACCATCGAACAAAAGCGGGAAGTGGCTGGACTACAGCTCTTGGGCCAGGTCGAATGTTGCGGCAAGAAAACTGAGGATATCGAGAACTACCCCTTTGAGATATTAGCCACAAGAAATAAACACATACCCTAGAAATTTCCCCCAAACCACCACCTAAAAGACCAGCGATGAGGAAAGGATAGACACTTCTTTATGGAGTAGATTCAACGAGAAAGGTTCTGTGTGAGGAAGAAATGACAGCTTTGATTCTTTGAGTGATAGAAGAAATGAAGGTGTTTTGATGCTCCCATGGAAATTTGGTGAGCTGGGAGGTTAAGGCCACTTCATTGAAGGCGAGGTATAGGTGGCGGCGGGTTGGGAAGCGGAGGAGCTTGCGTGTGTCGGGGAAAGAGAAAAATATGAATTCCTTTGTGCGAGAGGTGAACGTGCCTCGGCGCTCATCATAGGCCTCTTTAAGCCAGCAAATAAAATCGACCACGGGGGTAGACTTGGGGAAGTAATACGATATAGTATAAACCGGATACAACTACTCGATATCGATCCTCTATGTATTATGACGCCTAGCGGGGTTTTATGCGCGTGTGGCGAAAAGGGTATTTGGGGTCACGGATTTAAATTGCAAGGTCAATAAAAGGCTTGAACCCGGGAAGGTTTCTAGTTTCTCGGACTGAGGAGTCTGCGGTTAGTTTTTCTTGGGCGTGCCCTTCCCATGAGCGACATACAAAACTTTTTTAAAATGAAAGAAAAGCGAGGGAGGGAATGTGAGGGACGGGGAATACTGTGTAGCGGGGAAATGCTCGGGAAAGCAACGGGGGTGTTGATAGTGACTAGGTAGACTTTGGCATTGGCTCCCACTTGGTTTATACCGTCGCTGTTGCAGAAGAAACACTGCGAATTTTTCTTCTTGATAAAATATGGGATAGTATCTATGGTAGTATTCGACGTAAAAAAGCGAGATAGGTGGAATAAACGGGGGGGGAGTGTCGTAAGGACAACGACGATTAGACACGCGATGCATAGGGATTGGGGTGTCGGCTGGAAGTAGGTGAACACCGCGTGCGTTTAATATTGGTACGTGCCTCGGTACCAGGTTAGCCTAGAAACTTACCTTACCTCTTTTGCCGCATAAACCATACGATCAACCCAAAACACATTGTTCGCAAAACGAGGGTTAAATACAGCATGCCAATCTCTAGGCAGCTTCCCGTTTTCCACGTCACCGTGATTCCGCGCTTTTCTACGCACGTCGATCTTCATCTCGGGCCCACCCGTGTGCGTCAGCACACGTAATTCCGCGGGGGTATGGGTCTCTTCCCTCTTGTCCTTCTTGACCCCGCGAAAATCCCACATGAAGGATTTCCTCCCGTGCATCTTATGGACGCGGCTGTTTTTTAATGAAATTTTGTTGCGTCTTTTGCACCATGTATTTTCCCTTTTCGCACTACCTTTCCTCTTTTGCTTTCTATTTTGACCCTTTTCATACACATGTTTCCTTTTAAGTGCGATACTAGCCTCATCATCCTTTCCCTTTAATCGGTCCTTTGAAGTAAACACGCAATAAACCAATCATTCAATACATGTCTATCAAAGGTTAATTCGGAAGAATGACTAATGTTAATTTATGATCAACATTGGCTCCACAGGCGGCACGTTCGTCCTTGAGCATGTCGAGAACTTTGCGGACCACCTATTTATCTTCTGTGAACACCATTCCTCTTCATGATTCGTCACGACACACACACACATTATTCAAGAAAAAAAGATGAAAACGAGACACTAATATACAATATGATACATCGGGTTGTCTCGGCACGACTCATAATTGGAAATAAGGCTTGAGAATTGGCCATTTACGGGGCCGTCGAGCGGTCTCCTGTAAATTTTCCAACTTTGAGTATTTTTGCCACCTTGTTCTACAATTTTAAAAGGGCCGAATGATCCGGATCTTGGGGGGGAGGCCCCCAAGATCTAAAAAGTTGAAATAGATCTGACCATATCTGCAAAATTAGAATGCCAGAAAAAAGAGAGAACACAAAGAAAATAAATCCACAAAGAAACTTGTTTTATTAAAACAGAGAATAACTGTAGAAGCTACATTGTGGCAGACAATCTGTCCTTTTACAAAGTGAGGCTTGTTATTTATATCCTTTTTTGAGATACAATACCATAGGTGGATACCATGGGCCTTTTGAGATACAATACCATAGGTGGATACCATGGGCCAATACCATGGGTAGATACCACTTGCAATACCATGGGTAAATCTCATGTGTGGATGAATACCATGGGTGGATACATACCATGGGTCACTTATAATACCATGGGTGAATAAATATCATGGGTGGATGAATACCATGAGTCGATGCCATTTACAATACCATGGGTAAATTCCATGGGTAGGTGGATAATATGGGTAGATGAATAACATGAGTTGATGCCATTTTCCATTCGGATCATTCCTCCCTCCTTAAGAAGCAATGGTCTCCATTGCGTGAAGCTCCCTCCTGAGAATCCTTTGTTGAATATGAAGAACCACTGAAGAGAAGGGTTTTTTGTAGTTAACCCATAACCGTGATGAACGAAGATCCGAGGATAGAGATACCCTGTAATGCTTGTGACCAACTGTGATATTGACAGTGTGTGGCCTAGCAAATGGACTTCGATGAAGTGTGGGTTTGTGGATGAACCAAAATCATGACAAATGAAGATCCGAGGATAGAGATACCCTATAATGCTTGTGACCAACTGTGTGACTAACAGTGTGCGGCCTAGCAAATGGACTTCGATGAAAATGATTTTGTGTAGTTGACCCATAACTGTGATGCTGATTGTTGATGAAGTAGCAGGTGCCTACATAGCTTGGGGTGGGAGGGCACGTCTCCAAATAACCCATGCCGAACGCTGCTATGATCAAACTGATGAATGTGAAGCAGGTGCCTACTAAAGCGGGGTGGGAGGGCACGTCTTCAAAGGGAACCCGCTCCGAATGCTGCTCCAGATTTAAAATGAGCATAACTCGGTCAATAAAACTCAGAATATTTATTATAACCTGTTTTTGGAAATGGAATGATGATTCTGCATCATCTCTTGTGTTTGAAACCACTATCTGGAGACTCTAGACTCTCAGATTTGCGCTGGAACTGGCACGCCGTCACAAAATTTCTGAAAAAATAGTTGATTTTAAATCAACGATAACTCCCACATCCGGACTCCGATTCAACCGATTTTTTTTTTGAACTTGGGTGATTTTTCAAGAGGAGCTCAGATCTATCTCCATTTATTTGAAATTTTGTACTGAAAATGGCAAAAAATGACAGGAGAGCCGCCGTCCATGAATTGTCGTCAGAAAAATTGCTTCAACATTGCTGATTTTGAATCAACGATATCTCCCTCATCCGAACTCCAATTTGGCCGATTTTTTTTTTGAATTTGAGTATTCTTTCGCAAGGAATCCAGATCTGGTCTTTGTTTTTGCAATTTTTTTACCAAAAGTTTCAGATCTGATCTGAAACCTCGCCGCCCAAAAACATTCATGGATTGTGCTGAAGATTGCTGCAAAACATTGAAGCTAAAATATGTTTCAAACCCTCATTCCCATGGAGGCGTAACCTGAATCTGATACCATTGATCTGGATCTTGGGGGGGAGGCCCCCAAGATCTAAAAAGTTGAAATAGATCTGACCATATCTGCAAAATTAGAATGCCAGAAAAAAGAGAGAACACAAAGAAAATAAATCCACAAAGAAACTTGTTTTATTAAAACAGAGAATAACTGTAGAAGCTACATTGTGGCAGACAATCTGTCCTTTTACAAAGTGAGGCTTGTTATTTATAGCCTTTTTTGAGATACAATACCATAGGTGGATACCATGGGCCTTTTGAGATACAATACCATAGGTGGATACCATGGGCCAATACCATGGGTAGATACCACTTGCAATACCATGGGTAAATCTCATGTGTGGATGAATACCATGGGTGGATACATACCATGGGTCACTTATAATACCATGGGTGAATAAATATCATGGGTGGATGAATACCATGAGTCGATGCCATTTACAATACCATGGGTAAATTCCATGGGTAGATGGATAATATGGGTAGATGGATAATATGGGTAGATGAATAACATGAGTTGATGCCATTTTCCATTCGGATCACCGAACCAGAGGGTGTCGAATTTACCGTGTTTACCTTTATCAGCCCTTCGAATGTCCCATCTAAGCACCAAATCCCCAATCTGTAATTTCCTGTCTTTGGCATGTTGATCGAAAATGTCCTTCATTTTTTCCTAGTATTCAACTAGCCTCTGACTCACCTGGCTCCACGTTTCTTCTAGCTCCACCAGCTGGTTGATTCTCTTGGTTACATCATCCGGTTCTTCCTGATTTTCTTGCATGAATCGAGCTACTGGTAATGCTAGCTATACAAGGAAAATTTCTGCCCTCCCATATACTAATTCGTATGGGGACTTCCCGGTTGCTCTCTTGTTGGTAATCCTGTTAGCCCATAGAGCGAATTTTAACTAAGAATCCCAATTCTTCTGATTTTCATTAATAGCCTTCTTCAGTGCCCTCACCAGCGTTTTATTTGATGACTCTGCTAGGCCATTTCCCTGTGGGTAATAGGTTGTAGAGTGGCCTAGTGCAATGTTGTACTGTTGACAGAAACTGACAAAATTTGCAGATTTAAAGGCCTGTGCATTATTGGTCACAATCTTGGCAGGGCAACCAAATCTGGATATGATGTTTTCTTCTATGAATTTTATCACCACGGTGTCTGTTGCGTTCCTGGAAGGTATAGATTCTACCCACTTTGTGAAATAATCCGTGGCGGTTAATATCCATTTATGCTGACCGCTGGATGGGGGGTGTATTTCTCCGATGAAGTCAATTCCCCACTGCTGGAATGGTTCATCTACATGGACAGGGATCATGGGAAGAGGTGCTAGCTTCTGTCTTTCGGCAAACCTTTGGCACTTCTCACAAGCTATAACCCGGGTAAACACATCTCCAAATAGTTTGGGCCAGAAGAAACCAGCCTTTAGGATTTTGTGAGCAATAGCCCTCCAACTGTAATGGCCCCCACATATTCCTTCGTGAAACTCAGCCATTATACCCTCTACCTCTTCCTCTGCCAGGCATAGGAGCAAGATGCCTGAGGGGTCCCTCCAGTACAACCGGCCATTTGCAACCATGTACTTCTGCGACTTCAATCTCAGTGTTCTGTATTTAGCTTTTCACAGCTGGGTGGGCAACTTAGTGTTAGGAGATATTCCACTATTTCCTTGTACTAGTGGCTGGTGAGGTACTTCATATGTGTCTTCTGGGAAGCTATCTCTACTCCCTGTGGTTCTTCTTTCCCTTCAGATGCCTCGTTTGCCACCATGGAAAGATTTATACCCAGAGCCTGGCAATTTGACTCAGACAATATTTTGGCCAACCCCTGTCCCTTGATTAGCTTAGTAGGGCGGATGTCCAGCTCATACTCCTATATTTTGGCTATCCATTTCCCTCTTTTGCCTTCACTATCTCCCTGGACAAGGATATCTTTGACGGCTGCTGTGGGCACAAATGCAGTGATGTGGGACTGGAGGACACACATATGAAAGGCTTTGAGGGATTTCACCAGAGCATATGCCTACTTTTCCAATATGTTATATTTTAGCTCAGCATCGCGAAGCACCTGACTAAAAAAGGCAATAGGCTGCTCATACCCATCTTCATTTTTCTGCAACAGAACTCCTGATACTGTGTGAGGTGATGCAAAGGAAAAGATCATAAAAGGTTTGGCATAGTCTGGCCCGACTAACACAGGAGCTTCAGCAAATGCATTTTTAATTCTGGCAAAAGCTTCTCTTGATTCTTGTGACCACTTAACCTCATTGTTCTTCTTTAGCATGTCAGTAATATGCCTAACTATCTCAGCATAATTAGGGATGAATCTCCTCAGGAAATTTATATGACCTAGGAACACCTGAACTTCATTTTTATTTCTGGGGAGGGAAATTCCATTTATGACTTCTACTCTCTTAGGATCTATCTTTACTCCATCTTTGGTTACAATGTGTCCTAAGAGCTTGCCCTCTTCCAGTGCAAACAGAGACTTCTACGGATTTAGGGAGAGGCCATATTTTCTGCACTTCTCAAAGGTACTGCACAGGTGTTCAATGTGCTTTGCATCATCTTTTGAGAACACAGTAATGTCGTCCAAATATATCACCACAAACTTATATTGCTCTCCGATAAAAGCAATGTTCATGGCCCTCTGAAAGGTGGCCCCTGCGTTAATCAACCCAAAAGGCATCTTGGCATACATAAATGCCCCCCATGGAGTGGTAAAGGTAGTCTTCTTTTGATCTTCTGGCAGTACATCCACCTAATTGTACCCAAAGAATCCATCCATCATCGACATTCGGGAAGCTCCTACCACTTTCTGCAGGATGTGATCCATCTTCGGCAGTGGGTAATTATCCTTTAAGGATGCTCTGTTCAAGTTCCGGAAATCAACACATAGCCTTATTTCTCCATTCTTCTTCTGTACAGGGACTAAATTTGCTACCCACTCAGAATATCTCAATGGTACAATGATTCTGGCCTTCAATAGTTTCTTGATTTCTTTCTCAATCGAGGGGAGCAACAGTGGATTTATCTGACTAAGCTTCTGCTTATGTGGTTTGGCATCTCCCTTCAGTGGAATTTTATGCTGCATAATGCTCATATCAAAAGTCTTTAGGTCTTGATAAGACCATGCAAACACATCTTTATAGGACTGAAATAACTTTTGGTAAAGTTGTTTATACTCTTCTGGGACCTTCTTGGACAGCTTCACGATCTTGGGGTCAGCCTCAGTACCCAGATTCAGATCTTCTACCTGATTCTCCTCCACAACTTTGTTCGGATATAGTGGAACATCGTTCTTGTTAAACAACCTTTCTAAGGGCACTAGTCCTCAGGGAATTAAATTCCCTTTCAACTGCAGAAATTTGTGGCCAGCTACCTTTTCTTCCCACTTATCTCCTGTAGTATCTTCTGTCTCCTCCTCTTCACAACTATCAATCTCCATGTTGGAGAATTCCCCAAATGTTTCCAAAAATCTCTTCACTTGCTCTTCATCTTCAAATACTTGCCAGTGTTTGATATTGTCTGGGATTGATGACCGATAACGTACCTCAATTTCATACCTCAAGAGGGGATTCTGAGGTGGAAGAAAAGTACTGGCAGCCACTGCAAGGGAGTCTGCCATTCTATTTTTCTCCCGGGGCATGAATTGGATATTAAAGGCTAAGAAGAAATTCTCCACCAGATCCCAAACTTCATTTCTATAAGCCCTTAGCCTAGGATGTTTAGCTTGGCACTGATTCCTCACCTGTCTGACTACCAGTTTTGAATCTCCCAGAACTTTTAGACTTTGTATGTTCATACTCCTGGCTGTCTGCAGCCCCAGTAGAAGTGCTTCATACTCGGCCACATTATTTGTGGCTTCATACTCCAGCTTGAAAGATAAAGGGACCCATTGGCCTGCAGGAGAAATCAATAACACCCCAGTCCCATTGCCTTCCCTGGAGTTAGCCCCGTCAAAATGAAGTGTCCAGATTTCTGATTCAAGACTCCTCATGGACTGCTCTGTCTTGATCTAGAAAAATGATGATTCATGTGCGTACTCCTAATCTTCCTCCAGCATTAAACATGAGAAATTTCCCTCCCTGCTATAAACTGGAGAATTAATTGAATCATCTGCCTTGGTAACTGTCTTGACAAATATGGTTTCCCGGTACAACCTCCTCTCTTGACCACCAAATACAGGGATAGTGGCATAGGTCGGGTCCAACTTGATCAATCCCCCAATTTTGGTCCCCCAAGATCTTGACAGTAGCATGCCAAAACGAGCTGGAATGTCAGCCACCACTATGTCCATCACTACACTTTTTGCTGGGATTTGAGCCAGTTTGACCACTAAGTCCTTTATCATGCCCAGGCACTTAACTCTTTTGGAGTCGAATGAGTAAAGGTCTTTGTATGGGCGGGTGATCTGTAGTCCTAATTGTTCCATGACCGAAAGGGGTAAAAGATTATGAGAGGCTCCAGAATCTAACATACAATTGTGTAGTAGCAGGTCATGTATTACTAAAGACACATAAAATGGAGGAGTAGCAGCATCTAATTCTTCGACATGTGGGCCAAAAACAACCATAGGCCTTTCTTCCTGCAGGTTTAGACTGTCTGGAATGTTTATTACTTCTGGAGGGAGCATAAAGGACGTGACCTGGGACTGATATGCAGGTTGTTTTAACAACTCGGTCAAGGGAACTGGGATTTTGACCTTCTCAAGCTCCTTCTGTAAGCTGAAGGTAGAAGAGGACTTATCTACTTACACCTATTTTGGTTCTTTATCTTTAGAGTCTTTGTTCAGGGGGGAAGGTTTGACTTCTTTAAAGATTGGCTTGACACTAGGGGGTGTAGCCACTTGCGAAGATGAAGGAATTTGATTAGCAGACTGTAAGGATTGGTTAAGGGGCCTCTTACCTTTGTCTGGGGTCTTTTGAGATGTTGCCTCCTTCTGAGCAGGTGCCTCTTCTTGAAGTGTGTCCTCCTCCTGGTCCTGAGTGCGAGTTCTCTTCCTGGAAGATCTGAGGTCATATCTTCTCTTGAATTGAGCTTGCATGAAATCGACGAACTGCTTGCAGTATTCATCAATCTCAGGATCTTCAGTGTCTTCATTAACTTTCCCTTCTGTGTGTGCCTGCACCTCCAATTCGTCACTTTCATGTAAAGGACATTCAACTTCATCACTGTTTGAGAAAGCAAGGTATGCCTCCTCTTGCTCATAAGTAGTGTCTTCAGTAGGGCCCTCTACTTTCCCTTCCAAGTATAGGGGGTGTGGTACCTGATCTTGTTGCTCCTTCTGTCCCCTTTGCAGTATCTGCAAGGGTGGATTTATGTATTGAGGGTTAAAGCCTCTGTTTGGAGCATTTTGGAAATTCTTGGAGGATGAATTCTTTGCCTCCATTTCTAGCTTCACCAACTTGCTTGAGAGATTCTTGATCATCTTTTTCATCTCCTCAATCCTGTCATTAGCTGAATCTATATCTTGGCTCGAGGTGGATACCTCTTCCTTTCCCCTTCTTCTCGTATCCTGCTCAGATCTTCCCTTGGATTTACCAGTGGTGGAAAATTTTGCCTCAAGTTCCAGTGCATCTATCTGAGCATCATCTAGAGTGGTTGGCTTTCTTTCTCTCAGAGAGAAGTCGAATTCTAAGTCAAAGGCTGCCACAAACATAACCTTGGCAGTGGTCTGGTGCGGTTTCATTTCTGCGGGAAGGCTCAGGTAAAACTTGTTGAATCTCTTAATAAACTCGGCCACCCCTTCATTGTGCCTTTTCTTGAGTGTATTAAACTTAGTCAGACAATGTCCATGGTCATTCTTCTCTCCCCATTTCTTGATAAAAGTGTCTTCCATTTCTTCCCACGTGTTTATAGAACGGTCTCCCAGTGTCTTGAACCATTTTCTGGCTTCACCATCAAGGGATTGCACAAATAGTCTTAGGACTACGTTAAGATGTTCTACATTGAAATTTTCCGCAAAGGAGAAGAAGACCTCAAGGTGATTTTGAGCTTCGATCTCGTTCTCTCCATTGAAACGAGGCAGGATCTTTAGATAGTCCTGTGGCAGGTCATTCAGCACTTGAGGTAATGCCAGGGGGGCATATTTATTCAGCAAGAAGCTCAGAACATTTGCCATTGGAGGAGGAGGTGGAGGTAACAAAAGAATTTGATGTGTAAGCGGAGGAGGAGGTGGAAGTGAGGTATGAATGACAATGGGAATGTATTGGACAGCAACTTGGGGTGATGATGAAAAAGGCGGAGTATTAACAACATATATCTTAGTGACTTCTTTTACTTCTTCAGCCTCTGGAGTGGGGTGGAGTATGTAACGAGTGGTGTCTATTGACTCGGCCTCGTCCTTAACTTGGATGTTTCCAGGAGGTAAACTGTCTGAGTGGTAACCGGTTTCTCCCACAGCGGAGTCAGAATCTTGTACTTGGGCCACTTGGGAAGAGGAGGAAGAAAATTCTTCTAGAGAGAATTGTGGGATCTCATTATGGATAAATTTTCTCTCCCTCCGATTTCTTCTATGTAAGATTCTCTCTGGGTCAGAAACAGAGGGTGTCTTTGGCTGAGACGTATCTGACCTAAGGTGTGGCTTCCGAGGAGCCAGGAATGCAAATAGATTTATCTGAAAAACGAATGTGGAGTCGCCAAGGTGAGGGATATACAACTCTAAACTCTACATGCTCACCTAATTGAAGAGTGAATAAGGATTTGTCGAGGCCCAGGGATTTCAAGTTTTCTCAACTTCGGTCCCCGGTAACGACGCCAAAAAGACGTTGTCAATCCTAGAGACAGCCTTGAGATGTGAAAGACTAGTGCCTAGGACATCTTATATAGCAAGGAGAAAAATGATATGGCATGGATAATTAGTAGGGCAAAGCTCTCATGTTGTTTCTTGTAATAGGAAAATTAACTTGAACGGGACCAAAACTTTCAGAGGCTTGATACAGAGAAAGCAATACTGCAGAGGCAAGATATGAAACTCTAACACAAATGTATCAGATAATTCAAAGGCAGCTCACTACAAAGAGGGATGGATTCTAAATACTTCACAGAGGTGAATAATCATAAAATTTCTACTATATACGTAGAATATAGAGGATACTAGCTGTTATTGAGACAATATCCAGAAACATATACCAGCATGTAGTGGGCTTATGCAATTAAGAATCCACACATGATAATAGCATTTGTAAATAATATCTCATAGCAGCTAATATAGCAGAAATACGGGTGAATTGAAAACGAGACAGTATATCACACCTGAGCCATATTTAAAGTGCTGAAAAGCTTATGACATAAGCATCAGCAAGGATAATTTTATATCAGAAACAATGGGCTACTCACATTCCAGAATGTGATACAAGATAAATGGATATAAATGAAATGAATGGCTAAGCTACAACACATAGGAGAGAATTACACACTTTAAAGCACCAAGACCAGAATCCATCATTAAAGATAAAACTCCTTCTCATTGAGACCCAACGGGCTCTTCACATTTGTATTAAATATTTCACAAAAATACATACAATAAATTCTTCTACAGTCAACTCTTCTGAAAATTTGGAACCACTTTTTCTCTTCTGATTTTGCTTATATAGACACATCCATACATGAGCAAGAAGATATTTTTTGAAAAATATCTTCTTCACATGCCAAAAATTTGTTAAAGGTCCTTATCAAAATTATCAAAACTTATGATTAGGAATGCAAACCTCTCATCATTTGCGGTTAGGCACTAGGCCGTTTTGAAACAAAATTTTAAACAAACGTTTGGGCAAAAAGTAAAAGACTGAGGTGAAATATAAATTCCCCCTGAAACTTAAAAATAACTAACTAAAGTAAAAGTAAAAAGGCCGCTTGGGCTGAATCATGAATTAACATTGTTTCATGGATGAGAAGGGGTCGAGGCAGTTGCTGACACAGGTGGCGGAACATTTGCAGACGAGCTGGCGATCTGGCTGGCGAACTGAGTGCATCTTTGTTGGCTGTCCGCTAAAGGTTCGAGCATCGTTGCGAATCCTTCCACCTTGATATAGGCCTCTGTGAGGACATTGAAACTTGCTTCGGTGGGGAACTTGTGCATTATAAGATGTAGGAGGACGAACTCTCGGCGGAGGGATGAAACAATCGTCTCAGCCTTTAACCGAGTGGTTTTAACTGACAGGATGTCCGTTCAGTCTCTTTCTTTCTGGAGGCATGTCTTATATTCTGTTAACAGTCATAGCACGGAAGGAGTGGTTGGGTCCAAGAAATATGGAAGTCCAGCTATTTTAATCTCGTCCCACACTGCATCGAACCGATCCACGCTTGCTACCACTTGTTGCAGGGCTCTCGAAGCTATATCTCAGGTCGCCTCTTTGTCGATGATTTTCTGACATTCAAAGGCCTCCATGAACCGACTTGGTATGCCATGCTTTTCCACCTCATCAGACTCCAACTCTTTCAAGAAAGAAATGTAGCTTCTGGCGTGCTGGGTTTTGTCGGACAAGTTGAGGTCTGCCTCCTGCAATTTCCTGTTGAGATAGAGTACCGCAGATTTGGTTTACCCCATCATTTTTAGGAAACCCCACTGTTCTGTCACCGCTGAGATTACTTATAACCAAATTATACTTCTCGCCTCACTGAGGGTGATATTTCCCTTCAGGCGGCTGTTTAGGTCGGTGATAGTTTTCTGCTGGTCGGCTCTTGTCTTCTTTTCCTGCTCGATCTCCTTCTGTAGTGTATCTATTTTCTTGGTATTCTCAGCCAGGGAGCTTTCCAAATCAGTGATCCTCTGCCTCGCGGTGGATGCATGATTTTCTAATATATCATTTGCATCTTTCGCTGCGTTCAGCTGCTCTGACAGTGAACTTGTCTCTGGAGGGGTTGTAGTAGGCGCACAGCTGTGCGTGTCCCTGGTGTTCTGCGGCTCCATAAACCTACTCTGAAGAGTGGCGATTGTTTCAGCCATTTTTTCTTTTTCCTCCTTCTCCTTTTCCAATGTGCCAGCCAATTCCTCTTTTTCTTTTTCTGCTTGCGCCAATTCGGCCATCTGAACATGGTGGGAGGCCCGTATGCTGACCTTAATTTTCAATGACGTGACCTCCTTCTACAATTGGTCTATCAAATAACGCTGCGGGTTTGATTCTCCAATCTCTTTTCCTTTTATTGATTCCCGGAGGCCGCGTATTTGATTTTCCTTGGCGCGGGAGTTTTCCTGTTCATTCTTGAGGGTTTCCCTCACCTGTTCATGCTTTTTCTCCAATTTCCTCAGTGCAATGGTGACCTGCATTACCTCGTCCTTCAGCATATCACCCACGACCTAAAACAGGTTACATTTGTCAGGTGCTGGTACTTTGGCCATATCAATCGCATGTTCTAGTACCCTGTAACTAGTGGTACCAGTATCAGGATCCAAGATGGCCTCGGCCATAGACAATACTAGGTGCTCCATGTCCGCATTCATGGAAGACGAGACCCTGGTGTGATATTTCTCGACATATCCTCCCAACTCGGCTTTGTACTTATCCATGATCATTCTGTTTCTCTGAGCCCTTTCAACTGCGACTGGTGAGGTATAATCTTTGATGGCCTGTGAGACTTCAGAGAAGTCGAAGGAGGTGACACTGTCTCTCAATACTTTAATTACGGCTTTACTCTTGTCCAGTTGGCCATATGGTGCAAATGGTTCCAACAGTTGTTCTTCCCCTATGACTTTTGCCTCACTGGAGGCTGTTTTTTGCTTTTTGTGAAGGGGAGAGCCAGCTCCTGAGGGACCCACTTCTTCTTCACCTTGGCCTTTATTGACGTCTTCTCCTTCCCCTGTAGTAGATGAATCTGTCTCCATCTGCGAAATCAAAGGCCAAGTTTCAAGGTTATCCCTCCACTCTATAAACGGCCTTGATTCATGTGCATAAGGAGTGGACTTGTTCCTCTTTATTTTGTTTCAGATAATTTCCCGAGGATCATAGGGCCAAGCCTTTCCCTGTCTTAGGTCCATGCCTTACAACAGCTTCTCAACAATGGGAAGGGCATGTCTTGAATTCACAACAAATGGGCCGATTTTGATAGGGAGTCTTAGGATGAAACCCTTCTTTGCAGGGAAAAAGTGTAGTTGGTCAGCCTTGAGGGTCTGCCGAATATACTCCAGAGCATAAACTCGTCGAACAGGAAACACATGCAGCTAGTAAGGGGAAACCTTGGCTCCATAGACCTGAATTTCAGTGTAATTATCAAATAGATACCAATCCCCAGTGCTCTGGTATTTACCGGCTTGTAGCCAGCTCTTCATTTCAGGAAAAACCCTAGGTGAGGGTGAATCATGGATGATAGTATAGGCAATGGATATGAACTCATTTGGGAACCTAGAATAACCCTCCCTCTTTAGTAATTGGCGTACAGAACAGTTCCAGTCAAAAACTGGTCGGGGTTGGGAATTCTCCTCATATACCATATCTAAACCCAAACCCTCAAACTTATTAGCGTGCTGATACAGGAAAAGGTAGAACACCATTGAACAAAAGCCGAAGTGACCGGTTTCTGAAAGCTCTTGGAACTGGGTCTGAATGTTAGCAGCAAGAAAACTAGGGATATCCAGAACTACCCCCTTTTGAGACATTAACCACAAGAAATAAACACATACCCTAGAAATTTCCCCCAAACCACCTACACCTAAAAGACCGGCGATGAGGGCAAGGATAGGATGCACTTCTTCTATGAATAGATTCAACAGGAAAGGGACTATGATGGGAAGAGACGTAGCCTGATTGCTGGTTATAGAAGAAATGAAGGCGTTTTGGTGCTCCCATGGCAGTTTGGTGAACTGGGAAGTTAAACCCACTTCGTTGAAACTGGTATAGGTGGCGCTGGTGGGAAAGCGGAGGGCTTGCCTGATAATGTCAGGGGAAAGGGAAAAAACCTTATTCCCCTTAGCAGAGGTAAATGTGCTTCGATGCTCGTCGTAAGCATCTCTGAGGAAGCAAATAAAATCGACCACAGGGTAGACTGGGGGAGTAATCTGATGGTATAAGCCTGATACAACTACCCGATATCGATCTCTATTGTCGATATGATGCCTAAAAAGCTTAGGTTATATACTGCTGATGTGAAAAGGGTATTTGGGGTCACAGATTCCAGCTTGCAGGTCAATAAAAGGCTCGAACCCGGGATGGTTTCTAGTTTCTCGGACCTGAGGAGTCTCTGGTTCAGTTTTCTTAGGCGTGCCCCTTCCCATGACTGACATAAAAAACTTTTAAAAACGAAAGAAAAGCAGACGGAATATGAGGGACAGAATACCTGTGTTAGCAGGGAAATCTTCTCGGGAAAATGACGCAGGGGTGTTGATAGTGACTAGGTAGACCTTGGCACTGGCTACCACTTAGTTTATACCGTAGCTGGAAAACATGCAAATTTTACTACAGTAAAATACGATAAGACTATTATCTATGACTGAGCGTTCTGAGGTAAAAAGCGGATAAGTGGAATAAATGGGGGGGAAGTGTCGTAAGGACACTAATAGTGGAGCACGCGGTGCATAGGGATTGGGGTGTCAGCTGGAAGCAGGTGAACACCGCGTGCTGGGTTTAATACTGGTACGGGCCTCAGTACCATTTAGCCTAGAAACTTACCTTACCTCTCTTGCCGCATAAACCATACGATACTTAAAACACATTATTCGCAAAACAGGGTTAAATACACAGCATGCCAATTTCTAGAGCCCGCTTCCCGTTTTGCCACGTCACTATAATTCCATGCTTTTCTCTGCCACGTCGCTCTTCATCTCAGGCCCACCCCATGGCACGTCACTGTAATTACGTGGGGGTATGGGTCTCTTCCCTCTTGTCCTTCTTGACCCCCGCGAAAATCCCACATGAAGGATTTCCTCATGTGCACCTTATGGACGCGGCCAGTTTTTTAATAATTTTTGTTGTTGCATCTTTTGCACCATGTCTTTTCCCTTTTTGCACTACCTTTACTCTTTTTCATCCTATTTTGACCCTTTTCATACACATGTTTCCTTTTAAGTGCGATACTAGCCTCATCATCCTTTCCCTTTAATCGGTCCTTTGAATGCTTCGCCATCAGCCAATCATTCAATACATGTTTATCCAAAGGTTAATTCGGAAGAATGACTAATGTTAATTTATGATCAACATTGGCTCCACCTGGGGATGGCACGTTCGTCCTTGAGCATGTCGAGAACTTCACAGACCACCTGTTTATCTTATGTGAACACCATTCCTCTTCATGATCCATCAATATGCACACATTATTTAAGCAAATATGAAAACATACACTAATATACAATATGATGCATCAGGTTGTCTCGGCCCGACTCAGAATTGGAAATAAGGCTTGAAAAATTGGCCGTTTACAGGGGCGTCGAGCAGATCTCCCTGTAAATTCTCCAACCTAAAAGTATTGTTGCCACCTTGTTCTACAATTTTAAAGGGGTCAAACCATATGGGGTCAAATTTACCATGTTTACCTTTATCAGCCCTTCGAATGTCCCATCTGAGCACTAAATCCCCAATCTGTAATTTTCTGTCTTTGGCATGTTGATCGAAAAGGTCTTTCATTTTCTCTTGGTATTCAACTAGCCTCTGACTCACCTGGTTCTGTGTTTCTTCTAGCTCCACCAACTAGTTGATTCTCCTGGTTACATCATCCAGTTCTTCATGAATTTCTTGCATGAATCGAGCCACTGGTAATGCTAGTTGTACAGGGAAAATTTTTTCCCTCCCATATACTAATTCGTATGGGGACTTCTTGGTTGCTCTCTTGCTGGAAATCCTATTAGCCCATAGAGCGAATTTTAACTGGGAATCCCAATTCTTCTGATTTTCATTAATAGCCTTCTTTAGTGCCCTCACCAGCGTTTTATTTGATGACTCTACTAGGTCGTTTCCCTATGGGTAATAGGCTGTGGAGTGACCTAGTGCAATGTTGTACTGTTGACAGAAGCTAACAAACTTTCCAGATTTAAAGGCCTGTGCATTATCGGTCACAATCTTGGCAGGGAAACCGAATCTGGATATGATCTTTTCTTCTATGAATTTCATCACCACGGTGTCTGTTGCATTCCTGGCGAGTATAGCTTCTACCCACTTTGTGAAATAATCTGTGGCGGTTAATATCCACTTATGCTGACCGCTGGATGGAGGGTGTATTTCTCCGATGAAGTCAATTCCCCATTGTTGGAATGGTTCCTCTACATGGACAGGGATCATGGGAAGAGGTGCTAGCTTCTGTCTCTCGGCAAACTTTTGGCACTTCTCACAAGCTCTAACCCGGGTAAACACATCTCCAAATAGTTTGGGCCAGAAGAAACCAGCCTTCAGGATTTTGTGAGCAGTAGCCCTCCAACTGTAATGGCCCCCACAGATTCCTTCATGAAACTCATCCATTATACCCTCTACCTCTTCCTCTGTCAGGCATAGGAGTAGGATGCCTGAGGGGTCCCTCCAATACAACCGATCGTTTGCAACCATGTACTTCTATGACTTCAACCTCAGTGTTCTGTATTTAGCTTTTTCACAGCCGGGTGGGCGACTTAGTGTTAGAAGATATTCCACTATTTCCTTGTACCATTGGCTGGTGAGGTACTTCATATGTGTCTTCTAGGAAGCTATCTCTACTCCTTGTGGTTCTTCTTTCCCTTAAGATGCCTCATTTGCCACCATAGACAGATTTATACCCAGAGCTTGGCAATTTGATTCAGACAAGATTTTGGCTAACCCCTGTCCCTTGATTATTTTAGTAGGGCGGATGTCCAGCTCATACTCCTGTATTTTGGCTATCCATTTCCCTCTTTTTCCTTCGCTATCTCCCTGGACAAGGATATCTTTGATCGCTACTGTGGGCACAAATGCAGTGATGTGGGACTGGAGGACGTACATACGAAAGGCTTTGAGGGATTTCACCAGAGCATATGCCTTCTTTTCCAGTATGTTATATTTCAGCTCAGCATCACGAAGCACCTGACTGAAAAAGGCAGTAAGCTGCTCGTACCCATCTTCATTTTTATGCAACAGAAATCCTGCTACTGTGTGAGGTGATGCAAAGGAAAATATCATAACAAGTTTGGCATAGTCTGGCCCAGCTAACACAGGGGCTTTAGCGAATGCATTTTTAAACCTGAAAAAAGCTTCTCGTGATTCTTGTGACCACTTAACCTCATTGTTCTTCTTTAGCATGTCAGTAATATGCCTAACTATCTCAGCATAGTTAGGGATGAATCTCCTCAGGAAATTTATACGACCTAGGAATACTTGAACTTCCTTTTTATTTCTGGGGAGGGAAATGCCATTTATGACTTCTACTCTCTTAGGATCTATCTTTACTCCATCTTTGGTTACAATGTGTCCTAAGAGCTTGCCCTCTTCCAGTGCAAACAAAGACTTCTGTGGAATTAGGGAAAGGCCATACTTTCTGCACTTCTCGAAGGTTCTGCACAGGTGTTCTATGTGCTCTGCATCATCTTTTGAGAACACTATAATTTCATCCAAATATACCACCACAAACTTATCTTGCTCTCCGATAAAATCAATTTCCATGGCCCTGTGAAAGGTGGCCCCTGCGTTAATCAACCCAAAAGGCATCCTGGCATACATAAATTTCCCCCACGGGGTGGTAAAGGCAGTCTTCTTTTGATCTTCTGGTAGTACGGCCACCTGATTGTACCCAGAGAATCCATCCATCATCGACATTCGAGACGCTCCTACCACTTTCTGCAGGATGTGGTCCATCTTCGGCAGTGGATAATTATCCTTTAAGGATGCTCTGTTCAGATTCCTAAAATCAACACATAGCCTTATTTCTCCATTCTTCTTCCGTACAGGGACTAAATTTTCTACCCACTCAGAATATCTCAATGGTACAATGATTTTGGCCTTCAATAGTTTCTTGATTTCTTTCTCAATCGAGGGTAGCAACAGTGGATTTATCTGCCTAAGCTTATGCTTATGTGGTTTGGCATCTCCCTTCAGTGGAATTTTATGCTGCATAATGCTGATATCAAAAGTCTTTAGGTCTTGATAAGACCATGAAAACACATCTTTATAGGACTTAAATAACTTCTGGTAAAGCTGTTTATACTCTTCCGGGACCTTCTTGGACAGCTTCACGATCTTGGGGTCATCCTCAGTGCCAAGATTCAGATCTTCTACCTGATTCTCCTCCACAGATTTGTTTGGTTGCAGTGGGACATCATTCTTGTTAAACAGCCTTTCTAAGGGCACTAGTCCTCGGGGAATAACATTCCCTTTCAACTGCAAAAATTTGTGGCTGGCTACCTTTTCTTCCCACTTATCTCTTGAAGCGTTTTCAGTCTATTCCTCTTCACAACTATCAATATCTATGTTGGAAAATTCTCCAACTGTTTCCAGGAATCTCTTCACCTGCTCTTCATCTTCAAATACTTACCAGTGTTTGATATTGTCTGGGATTGATGGCCGATAACGTACCTCAATTTCATACCTCAAGAGAGGATTCTGAGGTGGACGAAAATTACTAGCAGCCACTGCAAGGGAGTATGCCATTCTATTCTGCTCCTGGGGCATGAACTGGTATTAAATTCCAAGAATAAATTCTCCACCAGATCCCAAACTTCATTCCTATAAGCCCCTAGCGTAGGATGTTTGGCTTGGCACTGATTTCTCAACTATCTGACTACCAGTTCTGAATCTCCCAAAACCTTTAGACTTTGTATATTCATACTCCTGGCTGTCTGCAGGCCTAATAGAAGTGCTTCATACTCGGCCACATTATTTGTGGCTTCATACTCCATCTTGAAAGATAAAGGGACCCATTGGCCTGCAGGAGAAATCAATAACACTCCAGCCCCATTTCCTTCCCTGGAGTTAGCCCCATCAAAATGAAGTGTCCAGATTTCTGATTCAGGACTTTATATGGACTGCTCTATCTTGATCTGGAAAAATGATCATTCATGTGCATACTCCTGATCTTCCTCCAGCATTAAACATGAGAAATCTCCCTCCCTGCTATAAACCGGAGAATTAACTAAATCATCTGCCTTGGTAACTGTCTTGACAAATTTGGTTTCCCTATACAGCCTCCTCTCTTGACCACCAAATACAGGGATAGTGGCATAGGTCAGGTCCAACTTGATCGATCCACCAATTTTGGTCCCCCAAGATCTTGATAGTAGCATGCCAAAGCAGGTTGGAATGTCAGCCACCACTATATCCATCACTACGCTTTTTGCTGGGATCTGAACCAGATTAACCACTAAGTCCTTTATCATGCCCAGGCACTTAACTCTTTTGGAGTCAAATGAGTAAAGTTCTTTGTATGGGCGGGTGATCTGTAGTCCTAATTGTTCCATGACCAAGAGGGGTAAAATATTATGAGAGGCTCCCGAATCTAACATACAGTTATGTAGCAGCAGGTCATGTATTACTAAAGACACATAAAAAGGGGGAGTATCAGCATCCAATTCTTCGACGTGTGGGCCAAAAACAACCATAGGCCTTTCTTCCTGAAGGTTCAGACTGTCTGGAATGTTTATTTCTTCTGGAGGGAGCATAAAGGACGTGACTTGGGAGTGATATGCAGGTTATTTTAACAACTTGGTCAAGGGAACTGGGATATTTACCTTCTCAAGCTCCTTTTGTAAGATGAAGGTAGAGGAAGACTTATCTACTGACACCTCTTTTGGTTCTTTATCTTTGGAGTCTTTGTTCTGGGGGGGTAGCTTTGACTTATTTTAAGATTGGCTTGACACTAAGGGGTGTAGCCACTTGCGAAGATGAAGGAATTTGATTAGCAGACTGTAAAGATTGGTTAAGGGGCCTCTTACCTTTGTCCGGGGTCTTTTGAGGATTTGCCTCCTTCTGAGTAGGTACATCTTCTTGAGGTGTGTCCTCCTCCTGGTCCTGAGTGTGAGTTCTCTTCCTGGAAGATCTGAGGTCATATCTTCTATTGAATTGAGCTTGCATGAAATCGACGAACTGCTTGCAGTAGTCATCGATCTTAGGATCTTTAATGTATTCACTAGCTTTCCCTTCTGTGTGTGCCTACACCTCCACTTCGTTACTTTCATGTAAAGGACATTCAACTTCATCACTGTTTGAGAAAGCAAGGTATGCCTCCTCTTGCTCATAAGCAGTGTCTTCAGTAGGACCCTCTACTTGCCCTTCCAAGTATAGAGGGTGTGATACCTAATCTTGTTGTTCCTTCTATCCCCTTTGCAGTATCTGCAAGGGTGGCTTTTTGTATTGAGGGTTAAAGCCTCTATTTGGAGCATTTTGGAAATTCTTGGAGGATGAATTCTTTGCCTCCATTTCAAGCTTTACCAACTTGCTTGAGAGATTCTTGATCATCTTGTTCATCTCCTCAATCCTGTCGTTAGCTGAATCTCTATCTTGGCATGAGGTGGATACCTCTTCCTTTCCCCTTCTTCTCGAATCCTGCTCAAGTTTTCCCTTGGATTTACCAGTGGAGGCAAAGTTTGCCTCAAGCTCCAGTGCATCTATCTGAGCGTCATCCAGAGTGGTTGGCTTTCTTTCTCTTAGAGAGAAGCCGAATTCCGAGTCAAAGGCTGCCACAAACACAACTTTGGCAGTGGTCTGGTGCGGTTTCATTTCTGCGGGAATGCTCATGTACAACTTGTTAAATCTCTTAATAGACTCAGCCACCCCTTCATTGTGTCTTTTCTTGAGTGTATTAAACTCAGTCAGACAATACTCGTGGTCTTTCTTCTCTCCCCATTTTCTGAGAAAAGTGTCTTCCATTGCTTCCCACGTGTTTATAGAACAGTCTCCCAACGTCTTGAACCATTTTTTGGCTTCACCATCAAGGGATTGGACGAATAGTCTTAGGACTACGTCAAGATGTTCCACGTTAAAAAAATTTGCGAATGAGCAAAAGACCTCAAGGTTTTTTTGAGCTTCGATCTCGTTCTCTCCATTGAAACGAGGCTGGATCTTTAGATAATCTTGTGGCAGGTCGTTCAGTACTTGAGGTAATGCCAGGGGGGCATATTTATTCAGAAAGAAGCCTGGAACATTTTCCATTGGAGGAGGAGGTGGAGGTAACATGAGGATTTGATCTGTAAGCGGAGGAGGAGGTGGAAGTGAGGTATGAATGACAATGGGAATGTATTGGACAGCAGCTTGGGGTGATGATGAAAAAGGTGGAGTATTAACAGCAGGTTTCTCAGTGACTTCTTTTACCTCTTCAGCCTCTAGAGTGGGGTGGAGTATGTAACGAGTGGTGTCTATTAACTCAGCCTCGTCTTTAACTTGGATGTTTCCGGGAGGTAAATTGTCTAAGTAGTAACCGGTTTCTCCCACAGAAGAGTCAGAATCTTGTACTTGGGCCACTTGAGAAGAAGAGGAAGGAAAGTCTTCTAAAGAGAATTGTGGGATCTCAGTATGGATAAATTTTCTCTCCCTCCAATTTCGTCTATGTAAGATTCTCTCTGGGTCAGACACAGAGGGTGTCTTTGGCTGAGACATATCTGACCTAAGGTGTGGCTTCTGAGGAGCCAGGACTGCAAATAGATTTATCTGAAAAATGAATGTGGAGTCGCCAAGGTGAGGGATATACAACTCTCAACTCTCCATGCTCACCTAATTGAAGAGTGAATAAGGTTTTTTCGAGGCCCAGGGATTTTAATTTTCTCAACTCCGTTCCCCGGAAACGGTGCAAAAAATATGTTGTCAATCCTAGAGACAACCTTGAGTTGTGAAAGACCAGTGCCTAGGACATCTTATATAGCAAGGAGCAAAATGATATGGCAGGGATAATTAGTAGGGAAAAGCTCTCATGTTGTTTCTTGTAACAGGAAAATTAACTTGAATGGGACCAAAACTTTCAGAGGCTTGATACAGAGAAAGCAACACTGCAGAGGCAAGATGCGAAACTCTAACACAAATGTATCAGACAATTCAAAGGTAGCTCACTACAAAGAGGGTTGGAGTATAAATACTTCACAGAGGTGAATGATCATAAAATGTATACTGTACACGTAGAATATAGAGGATACTAACTGTTATTGAGACAATATCCAGAAACATATACCAGCATGTAGTGGGCTTATGCAATTAAGAATCCACACATGATAATAGCATTTGTAAATAACATCTCATAGCAGCTAATATAGCAGAAATACGGGTGAATTGAAAACGAGACAGTATATCACACCTGAGCCATATTTAAAGTGCCGAAAATCTTATGACATAAGTATCAGCAAGGATAAGTTTATATCAGAAACAGTGGGCTACTCACATTCCAAAATATGATACAAGATAAATGGATATAAATGAAATGAATGGCTAAGCTACCAAGACCAGAATCCATCATTAAAGATAAAACTCCTTCTCATTGAGACCCAACGGGCTCTTCACATTTGTATTAAATGTTTCACAAAAATGCATACAATAAATTCTTCTACAGTCAATTCTTCAGAAAATTTGGAACCACTTTTTCTCTTCTGATTTTTCTTATATAGACACATCCATACATGAGCGAGAAGATATTTTCTGAAAAATATCTTCTTCGCATGCCAAAAATTTGTTAAAGGTCCTTATCAAAATAATCAAAACTTATGATGAGGAATGCAAACCTCTCATCATTTGCGGTTAGGCACTAGGCTGTTTTGAAACAAAATTTTAAACAAAAATCTGGGAGAAAAGTAAAAGACTGAGGTGAAATATAAATTCCCCCTGAAACTTAAAAATAACTAACTAAAGTAAAAGTAAAAAGGCTACTTTGGACGAATCATGAATTAACAGTGTTTCATGGATGAGAAGGGGTCGAGGCAGTTGCTGACACAGGTGGCAGAACATTTGCGGACGAGCTAGCGATCTGGCTGGCGAAATGAGTGCATCTTTGCTCGATGTCCGCTGAATGTTCAGGCATCGTTGCGAATCCTTCCACCTTGATATAGGCCTCTGTGAAGACATTGAAACTTGCTTCAGTGGGGGGCTTGTGCTTTATAAGATGTAGGAGGACTAACTCTCGGCGAAGGGATGAAACAATCGTCTCAGCCTTTAACCAAGCGGTTTCATCTGACAGGATGTCTGTTCGATCTCTTTATTTCTGGAGGCATGTCTTATATTCTTTTAACAGCCGTAGCATGGAAGGAGTGGTTGGGTCCCAGCAAGATGGAAGTCCAGCTGTTGTAATCTCGTCCCACACTGCATCGAACCGATCCACGCTTGCTACCACCTGTTGCAGGGCTCTCGAAGCTATATCTCGGGCCGCCTCATTGTCGATGATTTTTTGACATTCAAAGGCCTCCATGAACTGACTTGGTATGCCATGCTTTTCCACCTCATCAGACTCCAACTCTTTCAAGAAAGAAATGTAGCTTCTGGCGTGCTGGGTTCTGCCAGACAAGTTGAGGTCTACCTCCTGCAATTTCCTGTTTAGATAGAGTACCGCAGATTTGGTTTCCCCCATCATTTTTAGGAAACCCCACTATTATGTCACTGTCGAGATTACTTCTAACCAGATTATACTTCTCGCTTCACTGAGGGTGATATTTCCCTTCAGGCGGTTGTTGAGGTCGGTGATAGTTTTCTGCTGGTCGGCTCTTGTCTTCTTTTCCTGCTCGATGTCCTTCTGCAGTGTCTCTATTTTCTTGGTATTCTCAGCCAGGGAGCTTTCCAAATCAGTGATCCTCTGCCTCGTGGTGGATGCCTGCTTTTCTAATATATCATTTGCAGCTTTCGCTACATTCAGTTGCTCTGACAGCGAACTTGTCTCTGGAGGGGTTGTAGTAGGCGTACAGTTGTGCGTGTCCCAGGTGTTCTGCGGCTCCGTCAACCTACTCTGTAGAGTGGCGATCGTTTCGGCCATTTTTTCTTTGTCCTCCTTCTCCTTTGCTAGTGTGTCAGCCAATTCTGCTTTTTATTTTTCTCCTTGTGCCAATTCGGCCTTCTGAACATGGTGGGAGGCCCGTATGCTGACCTTAATTTTCAATGACGCGACCTCCTTCTGCAATTGGTCTATCAAATAACGCTGCGGGTTTGATTCTCCAATCTCTTTTCCTTCGATTGATTCCCGAAGGCCGCGTATTTGATTTTCCTGGGCGCGGGAGTTTTCCTGTTCATTCTTGAGGGTTTCCCTCACCTGTTCATGCTTTTTCTCCAATTTCCTCAGTGCAATGGTGACCCGCATTACCTCGTCCTTCAGCATATCACCCAGGACTTGAAACAGGGTACATTTTTCAGGTGCTGGTACTTTGGCCATATCAATCGCATGTTCTAGTACCCTGTAACTAGTGGTACCGGTATTAGGATCCAAGATGGCCTCGGCCATAGACAATACTAGGTGCTCTGTGTCTGCATTCATGGAAGAAGAGACCCTGGTGTGATATTTCTCGACATATCCTCCCAACTCGGATTTGTACTTATCCCTGATCGTTCTGTTTCTCTGAGCCCTTTCAACTGCGAATGGTGAGGTATAATCTCTGATGGCCTCTGAGACTTCAGAGAAGTTGTAGGACATGACACTGTCTCTCAATACTTTGATCCCGGCTTTACTCTTGTCCAGTTGGCCATATGGTGAAAATGGTTCCAGCAATTGTTCTTCCCCTATGACTTCTGTGTCGCTGGAGGCTGTTTTTTGCTTTTTGCGAAGGGGAGAGCCTGCTCCTGAGGGACCCACTTCTTCTTCGCCTTGGCCTTTACTAACGTCTTCTCCTTCCCCTGTAGCAGATGAATCTGTCTCCATCTGCGGAATCAAGGCCAAGTTTCAAGGTTAGCCCTCCACTCTATAAACGACCTTAATTCATGTGCATAAGGAGTGGGCTTGTTCCTCTTTCTTCTGTTTCAGATAATTTCCCGAGGATCATAGGGCCAAGCCTTTCCCTGTCTTAGGTCCATGCCTTGCAACAGCTTCTCAACAATGGGAAGGGTGCATCTTGAATTCACAACAAACGGGCCGATTGTGATAGGGAGTCTTAGGATGAAACCCTTCTTTGCAAGGACAAAGTGTAGTTGGTCAGCCTTGAGGGTTTTCCGAATATAATCTAGAGCATAAACCTGTCGAACAGGAAACACAGGCAGCTGGTAAGGGGAAACCTCGGCTCCATAGACCTGAATTTCAGTGTAATGGTCAAATAGATACCAATCCCCAGTGCTCTGGTATTTACCGGCTTGTAGCCAGCTCTTCATTTCAAGAAAAACCCTAGGTGAGGGTGAATCATGGATGATAGTATAGGCAATGGATATGAACTCATTTAGGAACCTGGAATAACCCTCCCCCTTTGGCAATTGGTGTACAGAACAGTTCTAGTCAAAAACTTGTCGGGGTTGGGAATTCTCCTCATATACCCTATCTAAACCCAAACCCTCAAACTTATCAGCGTGCTGATACAGGAAAAGGTAGAAGACCATTGAACAAAAGTGGAAGTGACCAGTTTCTGAAAGCTCTTGGAACTGGGTCTGAATGTTAGCAGCAAGAAAACCAGGGATATCCAAAACTACCCCCTTTTGAGACATTAACCACAAGAAATAAACACATACCCCGGAAATTTCCCCCAAACCACCTACACCTAAAAGACCGGCGATGAGGGCAAGGATGGGCTGCACTTCTTCTGTGAATAGATTCAACGGGAAAGGGTCTGTGGCGGGAAGAGACGTAGCCTGATTGCTGGTTATAGAGGAAATGAAGGCGTTTTGGTGCTCCCATGGCAGTTTGGTGAACTGGGAGGTTAAAGCCACTTCGTTGAAACTGGTATAGGTGGCGTTGGTGGGAAAGCGGAGGGCTTCCCTAATAATGTCAGGGGAAAGGGAAAAAACCTTATTCCCCTGAGCAAAGGTAAACGTGCCTCGATGCTCGTCGTAAGCATCTCTAAGCCAGCAAATAAAATCGACCATAGGGTAGACTGGGGGAGTAATATGATGGTATAAACCTGATACAACTACCCGATATCGATCTCTATTGTCGATATGACGCCTAAAAAGCTTGGGTTTTATATTGCTGATGTGAAAAGGGTATTTGGGGTCATAGATTCTAGCTTGCAGGTCAATAAAAGGCTCAAACCTGGGAGGGTTTCTAGTTTCTCGGACCTGAGGAGTCTCTGGTTCAGTTTTCTTCGGCGTGCCCCTTCCCATGACTGACATACAAAAATTTTAAAAATGAAAGAAAAGCAGAGGGAATATGAGGGACAGAATACCTGTGTTAGCAGGGAAATCTGCTCGAGAAAACAACGCGGGGGTGTTGATAGTGACTGGGTAGACTTTGGCACTGCCTCCCACTTAGTTTATACTGTAGCTGGAAAACCTGCGAATTTTACTGCAGTAAAATACGGGAAGACTGTTATATATTACTAAGCGTTCTGAGGTAAAAAGTGGATAAGTGGAATAAACGGGGGGGAAGTGTCGTAAGGACACTGACAGTGGAGCACGCGGTGCATAGGGATTGGGGTGTCAGCTGGAAACAGGTGAACACCGCGTGCCGGGTTTAATACTGGTACGGGCCTCAGTACCAGTTAGCCTAGAAACTTACCTTACCTCTCTTGCTGCATAAACCATACGATCCTTAAAACACATTGTTCGCAAAACAGGGTTAAATACACAGCATGCCAATCTCTAGAGCCCGCTTCCCATTTTGCCACGTCAATGTAATTCCGCGCTTTGCTCTGCCAAGTCGCTCTTCATCTTGGGCCCACCCCGCGGCAGGTCACTGTAATTCCGCGGGGGTATGGGTCTCTTCCCTCTTGTCCTTCCTTACCCCCGCGAAAATCCCACATGAAGGATTTCCTCATGTGCACCTTATGGACGCGGCCAGTTTTTTAATAATTTTTGTTGTTGCGTCTTTTGCACCATGTCTTTGCCATTTTCGCACTACCTTTACTCTTTTTCTTTCTATTTTTACCCTTTTCATACACATGTTTCCCTTTAAGTGCAATACTAGCCTCATCATCCTTTCCCTTTAATCGGTCCTTTGAATGCTTCGCCATCAGCCAATCATTCAATACATGTCTATCCAAAGGTTAATTCGGAATAATGACTAATGTTAATTTATGATCAACATGGTCAATGGTGCATTAGGTGCGCTCGTACTTGTACCTAAAGGTTTGGTATCTAGGGGAGTGTCGTAGTTCCTATTCCGTGTTTGGTATAACAATTCTTCTCTAGCTATGTAGATTGTGTGGTTGTTTCTGTTAGCCACCTGTGAAATTTGTTATACCAAAAGGTGGCTAAAACTTTTTGGAGCCTTCAAGGAAAAAATTTTATTGCTAAAAAGTGTCGGCTCTTAAATACTCTCAAAAGGCCTCATGCCTCTGTCTTAAATCTTCATTGTTGTGCCCATTTCACCATCTTGAAATCCTGCTGATTCCCAAGACGAAATACTTCTGCAAACACCATGTTCCCCCTTCCCCTCTTCCAAAACTAACCTTATTTCCCCTCCTCTTTCCCCCATAAATCCCTTATTTCCATGTTTTTCCCCTTTCCCCTTCATCATAATCCCTTTGATAATGTTTAAGACCCTTTCTTGCCTTATCGAAACCCTCAAAACCTTTGAAAATAATTGAAAATCCATGAAAATCATGTTTTTATGTATTATAGAATTAAGACCTTTGGACTAAGTCTTTAACCTTTCCCCTCCATGCATCTTGGTGCTAGAACCAAGAGCTAGCCCTCCAAATGCTTATCACATCACCCCATTGCCGATTAGCCCTCTGTTCTATCTCCCTCGGTCATATTATCTTCCATGTGCCCAAAGGCCCTGCAGACGGGCGCCAAGCCATATTGAATATTAATTTTTTTCCCCAAAGTATAAACCTTCGGTTATATGAATTGTCAGTTCTATTATATCCTGTAGTTTCCGCCGGTGAAAAATTATAGTCAATCTCCGCCGCCAATCTGATATGTAGATCGACAGCGCGCGATCTATCGCCCCGGTGGTCCCCGCCAGCCACTCACTGTTGCAAAACTAGGCGGGTTTCATCACACTACTTTTGAGAGCGGGGCGGTTTTTTTTATTTCGCAGCAATTCCATTAGCTGCTCGACGTGTGGCCTTGAGAATTGTTCAAAAACTGCCGCTCATCGCACGTTAAAGTTCGAACGTGGACCTGGCGTGATATTGGCGTCCACCGTCCAATCTGGGGCTGCTCATCGGACGGTGATCACTCCCCGAAGAAGCCCGATAGTTAACCAGGATACAGCGCAGTCACTAAAGCATCTCCGTCGTCGATCTAATTTACAGATCGACGGCCCATATTTCATCGCCCTGATTTGTCGCCCAGTCAGCATTTTTGGACCAGGGGTTTTATTTCGCCTCAATTTTATTGAAAATCTATTGTCCAGGCGCATTCTCTAAGGTTTTTATCGTGGGATCTCCACTGTTGATCGCTTGGGCCGCTCTCATCCGATAGCCCACGATCATCCCGACTCCCAATCTTGATTTTTGATCATTTTTGCCCGAAACAAAGTTTTTAACCCATTTCTCAGTTTTTTCCAAAAACTAACTCCTCCGCTTTCACTTTTCGCCTTCGCTCCCGACCGTCGATATCTGCGCGATCGACGGCTCCGTTTCAAATCCTCCCCAATTTCCTTTTGACTCCCTCTAATCATTCTCAACCATTGGATGATGCCATCCAATGGCCACGCTCTCTCCACATGTCCTTCCTAAGCAGTTAACCTATACATGCAGGATTTCCTAATGTTTTTTGTATTTTGCAGGGTTTAAAGGTTTTTTCCACTATGTCTAAAAAAAAATCAAAGGCAGAGGGTGACAATCCTCCCGCCTTTGATTCACCAGAGGAAACTATTCGCAGGAAGAAGCTCCACGTTTCATCAATGATTCATGAGGCATTGATGCCATATCACCCCTACGCAGCCCTGCATACTAGCAAAAAACCGTGAATCGAGCGCAGTCAGAGATTATCAGTGCCGAAGACAAAATATATCAAAACAGAATATTAAAGACAGGTCTATGGGGATTATGTCTAAGATGGTTTATCAAAAGCCTAATCCCCAATTAAAACATGGTTTGAAGGGAAATCATAAAGTTTCATCAGCCAGAAAGCCTTCACCGCCACAACTGAGGCAAATCAATCCCTCTAGCTACCACGATTCCACCTGTGCCTCAAAGAATTCATATCTGAGGCTAGATTTATTGATCAGGATCAGATATTTGTCTCAAGCGCAGCCATAAAGTGAATTATACAAACAAACTTAATGACAAAACATCAGCAGAGTTACTTTGACATCACACAGAGCCTCAAAGGTCAAGAAAATCTCCCACCGAGCTTAAATCCTTATGTAAACCATTTAATACAGAAGATACCTATGAAAGTCTCTTCATCAAGCCCCCAAAGGCCAAGAAGCCATTAAGTCTGTATTAATTTTAATTGGAGATCTTTTATCAGATCTCACCTCCTCATTCTTCTATAAATACTACTGCAGAAGATGAGAGAGGGGTTGGTTGATGTAGTTGCCGAACATTGAAATGTAATTGAGCTTGAGACTTCTATCTGTAAATAGTGTTCACTGGCCCTTGAAGCTCTTCTTGTGATAGATAAGTTAGGCTGAGATGAGTAGATGATTGCTAAACTAAAGCGTTGGACTTAAAGTTGTAACTGGTTTGGAGCATCAATACAAGCTGCTTTATGGGATCCTGGTCTATGTTAACGGTGATGTTTTTCTCATTGTAACTTGTTATTTTGTTTATGTTTTCACTGTGTTCATTTTCTCTTATAAAGAACAGCATGCATAGAGTTAGGACCTACTGTATATCAGTACCCTTCTCTGACTGAAAATATTTATCTAAATGTTTTCTTCCAATCTGTTTTATTTAGGAATCATTTAATTTAGTTTGAGCATAGGAATGTTGGTGTTCCCTCGTCTTATTGTCTTAGCTAAATGTTACTCTTAAATTTTATTTTTAGTATATGTTAAGTAAAGATGAACTGAGGAAGATATGGTAAGCCCTGGTCCTAGTTTTATCCCAAATATTGTCTGAAAGTTTCCCTTGGAATGTGTTAAAAGCTGGCTAGTTTAGAAGTACTTACCAGATCTTAGGCCATTATGTGATATCCTAATGATTGTCTTGAAAGTGACCAAGTAAAGCAGAGCTAGGAGAGGATTTGAGGTGAGCCCGTCCCGCTAGTTTCTACTCTAACAGTTGCCTTCAAGTTTCCCTTTTTTTTTATATGTTTTCTATTAAAAGTGTATCAAAGGCTGGATAGTTTAGAAGTACTTACCAGATTCTTTCATGCTTTTCTTAAGTGTGTGTCAAAGGCTGGCTAGTTTAAAATTACTTACCATATCCTGGGCTGCTCTTTATTCTTCATCTATCTAATTCCCTTTATTTTTTCTCATTCCATTCCATAAATCAAACTTTAAAGAGATCCTTAGACATAGATGACTTGCCCCATGGACCACTCTTTCCTCTTTTTGTTCCAATTAAACCCTATTGTGACTCCATAGCCCAATGGACTAAGACCTGCAGTTATCTACCTTCCTAGCCAAAGCTTTTTCTATTTGATTGCAACTTCACACCTTTGAAACTCTTTGCATTTAGAACCTTCCACCTCAAACAGTAATCATGCTCAACCATCCAAAAAAAAAACAAAACCCTTGGCCTTCATAACTAACCTAATATCATTACCCAAAACTTCAAATACAAATCCATCTTTGCACTTATTGGAGAGATCCCTCTCCGGATTCAAGAGGGCTAGATCCTAGAATCCCAAAGCAGTTGAAACGATGTTTCTCCCTGCGATCAGACTTTGCCAATCTTGCTGATTACAGGGACCTAACATTTCTGGTGACTCCGCTAGGGACAAAACCCAGAATCGTTTTCATTTGAAGGTAACCATGGGATATCGGAGATTTATTTCAAAGAAAATTTGCTATATCAACCAGCTGAGCCACCAACAACTAAAATTTTTGGCGACTCCACTGGGGAAACTTCCCTTAAAATCTTCATAAACATTGTGAGTAAAAAGCATCCTTTTCAAGCACTACCAAGAAATGGTAATCATGATGAAACTTGTTTGAATCAGTGACAAACTAGGAAAACCCTAGGATTCTCATGAGTCTTTATCTAACCTTGAAAAATCGGTTGGCTTAGCCATAAGAGTAGACTGTCTTTGTCTCATAACCATAGCTAATTTTTGAAACAGATTTAGTACATTCTTAGAAACCACACAACTGAAAAATAACTCACAAAACTCCAAAAAATATTTCAGATTGGTATCCAATAAACATGGTGGTGGACCATAAAACCTTTTACCTCCTTAGGAGCTAAAAACTTCCACTTGGCGACTCCACAATCCTGAAAAGGCCTTAAGACTCCACTGGGAAGAACCCTTATCATTATAATATCATTCAAACTCAATTAGAGGACTGTAGGATTAAAATTTGTGTAAACAGGATTAGTTAACCTCTCAAAGATTGTCATACCTGGTTGAACTTTTCTTGTTTATTTGGGTCTGAAAAACACAGCACAGTGGCTCCTAGAAAGATTCATACTAGAGCCTATCCTGACCCTAAACCACCTGAGATAGTTGATAACCCAGAAAGCATCCTTAGGAAGTCTCCTAGGATTAAACCATCAACTGTTTTCATATCACCTTGGAGAGCTAATTCAGTTCCCGAAAACCTTTCAGCTCTACAGCAATCACAAGTTGACTTAGTAAATCCCTTTAGAACTAGGTCTCTTGATGATTTAGATCAGTTAGATTCTAAGTCTTCACCTTCATCTCCTGAAACAAGTGAACATCCTGGTAGCAGAGAAACCACACCTCCTGATTTACATTTCCTTCACAACTTAGGTGTTTCTCATCCAAGATCAGCTCATCAATCTACTCCTGGTCCATCCACTTCTGCTCACCCTACATCCATTGTTTAAACCACTCCACTTCAGCCCACTTTCCCTTTTGTTAATCCACCTCTCGTGAATCCACCCCCACCACATATCATGGCAACACGGTATGCTCCCTTAGTCCTTCCTGCACCATTAGTCAATCTCCCATAGGACTATCAGTCCAAAATTCCATTATATGATGCTAGTAATGCTACAACTACATCACAACATGTAGATAAGATGAATGACTACTTTGACAGAAATGAAATTGATGATGATTCTGTCAAGCTTATATTGTTTGCTCAGAGTCTGGGAGGAGAAGTAAGAAAATGGTTTAAAGGCTTAACCCCCCATAGTATCAATGATCTCCAAACCTTCCATCAAAATTTCTTAAATAAATGGGAAGTAAAGAAGAATCCTCTCCAAGTCCTTTCTGAATACAAGAACCTCCATAGAAACACTGGGGAAAGTGTACAGGCTTATTGTACCAGATTTAACAGTGTATATAATGCACTTTCCCCAGATCTAAAACCTCCACAAGGCTCAGCTTTAAACAAGTTTCTTGAAGGGTTTTACCCTAAGATGGCCTATCAGCTGAGGGAAAGAGATCCTGTAACTCTTGAAGAGATGAAAAAGGGTGCTCTTTATGTGGAAGTCAACTTGATGGAGAAGAGAGCACGAATGAAAAATGAGAAGAGAGTATATTTTAGAGAGGAATCCACACCTTCTACTTCCAATTCAAATATGGAGAGAATGATGGAGGATATGATGAAGAAAATGAGCATCCTCGAGAGAGCACAAGCCAGTCAAAGCCAAACTGCTCCTCAAAATAGAAACCAGAACCAGAATCAGAATTTTAGAAGGAACCAACCTCCAAACAGACCTAGGGAAGATGATCAACAGATCACTCCTCCTTTTCATCAAAACTATGTAAGTCAGGTTGAGGAAACAGATGAGATAATAGAGGAAGATGATATCAACATGTTGGGTGTAGATGATGATGACTTTGAAGTTCATTATGATAGAAAACAAGGTCTATACACACCTTATGATGACAGAAGAGATGATGATGAAAGTTATTATCAAGACATGGAAAATGTCATCATAGAGTCTCAAAAAGAATATGACCTTAGAAGCAAAACCATTCAAAAAACTCCCAACACAAAAACCTCTAAAAAATATTCACAAAACAGCACTGCAACCAAGCCTAAAGTTGTCAAACAGAAGGACAAAACAATGACTGTAAATTCTGATAAAGGTAAAGAGGAAAGCACTCAAAACAATGAAAAACAGAGTGCACACATTAGCAGTACTAACACTTCAGCTAGTACTCCTGTTAAAACAGTTTTGTTAAATATAAATAAAACAAATCAGCAAGCTTATGCTGCTGATAGACTGGCAGCTAATAAGGCTGAGACAAGTTCTTCAAAGAACCAAATCCCTTTCAGCCTAGAGAAGGAAATTTCAAAGATTAAAATCTTTGTTCCCCTCACTGAGTTAGCTGCCCAGAATGTATACAGGACCCAAATTTTGAAGGCTTTAAACATTGAAGAGAATGAGGACACAGTCAATCTTAATGATGACCAACCAGAGCTTATTTTTGGTCCAAAGATTAAAGGTAGATATCAAGAGGGACCTGTTCCTCCCTTTTATGTGAGCTTAAACATTCATGACAAAAATTTTCATAACGTTATGCATGACTCAGGATCTTCTCATAATTTAATGCCAAAAGCTGTAATGGAGAGCCTGGGTCTAGAAATCACCAGACCTTACAAAGAACTTTACTCCTTTGATTTCAGCAGAGTAAAATGTTTAGGATTAATCAAAGACCTCTGTGTTAACTTAGCCCAAATTCCAGCCAAATGCTTAGTAATGGATATTGTTGTGGCTGATGTGCCCCCAAAATATGGAATGCTATTATCAAGATCTTTGGGGGCTAAGTTGCAGGGGACTATGCAAATGGACATGACCTATGCGACTATCCATGTTTTCAATCAGAATAGAAGACTTTACAGGGGATCCCATATGAAATACATAGTTACAAGTCAAGACCGATCACAAAACTCTCCTCTGTATTCTGTAAATACAGGCCTTGATTATTTTATTATGTTTAATGATGAAACACTTAGTGAACAAGTCACTTTGACAGGATTAATGGCCAATAGGGAGGAAGAGGAACACAACGCAGAAGTGTCAAAACAGTTTGCTACATTTGAAGACATTAGCAAACCAAACAAAGGTCTTGAGCTACAAGTCAGGTGGCCATTTCTTTTAAACATTCACAATCAAGAAAACAACCCTCAAATAAATGAAAATCTTGGGGAATCAAAACAAATACGACCAAGTGCTGATATTCCACAACAATCAAGAAGCACATTAGTTGAAGAGGAAAGTAACGAGGATGAAACAGAAAATAGTCCTCTGTGGAGTATGTATTTTGATGGGTTGTGCACTAAGAACAATGTTGGTGTAGGTGCCTGTATTACCAACACTGAAAACAACCACACAAAAATAATTTCTTGCAAATTAAACTTTCAGTGTTCCAATAACATAGCAGAATATTAATCCCTTTTCTTAGGCTTACATCTATTGAAAAAGTTAGGAGCCACAAGAATTAATGTGTATGGGGATTCAGAATTATTCATTAGGCAAGTCAATGGGGATTATAACGCAAATCATCCCAGACTTAGAGCCTACCGAAACGATGTCATGGACCTTTTGAAAACATTCGAGGAGTCCAAATTGTTTTTTGTCCTAAGAAAAAGAAATATTGTGGCCCACAATTTAGCCTTTGCAGCTAGAACATGCTTAACGCCATATGAAACCAAAGACTGCACTACTCAGATAAAATTTAGACCAGTCGTGCCTGATAATGAAAATTATTGGTAGGTGTTTGACGGAGACAAACAAATAGAAGACTTCATGCAATTTAGAAATAAATTCGAACTACACAGTTCGGACTTAGATTATGATACAGACGTAGTGAAGAAAATTTTATTGGTGAATAAGGATCATCTCCTAAGCTTGTCAATTTTAATCTTATGACTGGAAAACTTAAAAACAAAATAGAAGTGACTGCAGAGTTAGAAACTCTGCACTCTAAAGATGAAAGTTTTCCAAGTGGTCTGACGCCTTTAGAAGAGTTGTTTGATTTTAACGATGTGGCCAAGAAGCCAAAACTGGAACCTGTAGAGACTGAAGTGGAAGAGTGCAATATAGGCAGTAAACTTAAACTGAAAATGATTAAACTGTCTAAAACTTTTCCAACTCACATTAAACTCAAATACATAGAGTTGTTTAAAGAGTTTTCTGATGTTTTTGCATGGAGTTATGAGATCTTAAATCCTATGACACTGAAATAATATAGCACAAAATCCCCCTAAAGGAAAACCAAAAACCATTCAAACAGAAAATGCGCAGAATAAACCCTGATCAGTTGCCTTTGGTTCATAAGGAGATCATGAAAATGTATGAAGATGGTATTATTGTCCCTATTAGATATTCTGAGTGGGTATCTAATCTGGTGTCAATTAGGAAGAAAACTGGGGAGATCAGGCTTTGTATAGATGTTAGAGACTTAAACAAAGCTTCATTGAAAGACAACTACCCTTTTAACTGGTGCTCCCAATTCATCATAAGTACCTAGCTATAAGTACCTATAGCTACAAGTACCTAGCTATTTTCAATCCCAAATCCTGGTTAACTGTCGGGCTTCTTCGGGGAGCGATCACCGTCCGATGAGCGGCCCCAGATCGGACGGTGGACGCCAATATCGCGCCGGGTCCACGTCCGAACTTTAACGTGCGATGAGCGGTGATTTTTGAATAGTGCTCAAGGCCACATGTAGAGCGGCGAATGGAATCACTGCGAAATAAAAAAAAACTGCCCCGCTCTCAAAAGCAGTGTGATGAAACCCACCTAGTTTTGCAACAGTGAGTGGCTGGCGGGGACCACCGGGGCGATAGATCGCGCGCCGTCGATCTGCAGATCAGATTGACGGTGGAGATTGACTATAATTTTGCACTGGCGGAAACTATAGGATATAATAGAACCGACAATTCATATAACCGAAGGTTTATACTTTGGGGCGAAAAATTAATATTTAATATGGCTTGGTGCCCGTCTGCGGGGCCTTTGGGCGCATGGAAGATAATATGACCGAGGGAGATAGAACGGAGGGCTAATCGGAAACGGGGTGATGCGATAAGCGTTTGGAGGGCCAGCACTTGGTTCTAGCACCAAGACACATGGAGGGGAAAGGTTAAAGACTTAGCCCAAAGGGCTTAAGTCTATAATACATAAAAACATGATTTTCATGGATTTTCAATGATTTTCAAAGGTTTTGAGGGTTTCGATAAGGCAAGAAAGGGTCTTAAACCTTATCAAAGGGATTATGATGAAGGGGAAAGGGGAAACACATGGAAATGAGGGATTTTATGGGGGAAAGAGGAGGGGAAATAAGGTTAGTTTTGGAAGAGGGGAAGGGGGAACATGGTGTTTTCAGTAGTATTTCTTCTTGGGAATCAGCAGGATCTCAAGATGGTGAAATGGGCACAGCAGTGAAGATTTAAGACAGGGGCATGAGGCCTTTTGAGAGTCTTCAAGAGCTGACACTTTTTAGCAATAAAATTTGTTCGTTGAAGGCTCCAAAGAGTTTTAGCCACCTTTTGGTATAACAAATTTCACAGGTGGCTAACAGTGGCTCCACTTGGGGATGGTGCCTTCTTGAAGGCATCAAGAACTTCAGACTTGCATTCTCTGGGAGGCTGACCTGTGCCTTATCCATTGGGGTGCCCTTCCTTTGCTGGGATGATCTTGCTTTGAAAACATATTAGCAGTCATAAAAACAATGGATCTTCATCAATACAAGCTTTCTACCTACCCAATCCTATTGGTCTAAATTTTTTTCTTCTTGCAAAGTGCACTTGGATTGGCAAAATATTTTACAACATTTATTCTTTTGAAAGCAGGAAAAATAATCTATTTCTATTCCTTATTTCTCCATGGACCCAGATTAAACAGTTGAGCCCATATGATTCTCTACATAATCTACTGTCTGTTGGGATTGAACTGTCCAACAGACTTTATTCTCTAAATTCTACAACAGAAATTTAAAAGCATTCAAGTCAAGATTGAACAGTCTAACTTGATGCTGGTCTATGGCATAAGAACAAACTGCACATAGACATTATTTTTCACAAAATTTAAAAACAAAAATGGAAAGCTTTGAGATCTGAGCTTTGAAAACATTTCCTTCCTCTTTTTAACAGCTCTGTTTTGACTTTTGTTTTGAGCTGACTTTCCATTGCTAACTGGTTTAGATTTTGAGCTTATTGGGACCATATTTTTACATATTTTGACTCAGAATTTGAAGCATATTTGAGTCATTTTCTCTTTGAAACCTTAGGTTCATATTATGAGCATGTTTGAACCCTTAATTTCTATCCTAAACTATCTACTGATAAGCCAATATTAAACAATTTGGCAAATCGAATTTACTATCCTATTAGCAGAAAATTTAAAGCTAATTAGTCAAGATTAAGTTGTTTGACTAACTATAAGTGTGTTCTTCAGGAGTGGCATTTGAGCTTGTACACTTTCATATTTGTTTCTCTTTTTGGCATGGGGCTATACCTTTCTTGTTTCATAGTCTGCCCTCTTTTCTTTCTTTTCTTTGTTTTTGTATTTTTTATTTTTTTATAACTTTGAATGCAATGATGGGTGGAGTATTTATAATGGAAAAAAGATAAAAAGGCTTCAAAACATGACATGGATCAAGAGAAGTAATGCTTAAGCATCCCGCCATTGACAGGACCCCCAAACAATTCTGTTCCATTCAACTCCTGTAAGAAAAATGCATTATTACCAGCAGCTGAATGAATAGAGTAAGGGCCAAGCCATAAGTTTTCAAATTTCCCGTGCTTGCCCTTGTCTTCCCTCCTTGAGTCCCACTTTAAAACTTTGTCCCCAATCTTGAAATTGTTGGCCTTTTTTCTTCTGTCAAAAATCTTTTTAATGTTGTCTTGTTTCTGCAATGCTTTGTTATACACCTCCTCTCTGGTTTGCTGAAGATGAATTGTCTGATTTATTCTTCTGATGATGTCATTTTCTTCAGTTTGCAACTCTTGAATCAACTTCATCACTGGTACACCAAGGCTATTTGGAAAAATTGCATCAGTACCATACACAAGCTGGAAAGGTGACATACCAATAGATTTCTTCAAAGTCAATCTGTCAGCCCAAAGTGCATGGAACAGCTTTGTGTGCCAAGACTTTTTGTTGCCCTCCAACAGTTTCTTGATTATGTTCACTAAAATTTTGTTTGAGGATTCTGCAAGTCCATTACCTTGAGAGTAATAGGCCATGGAATGCCCCAATGTTATCTGATATCTGTGACAGAACTCAACCATCTTGTTTGATCCAAATGCTGCTGCATTATCAGTGATAATATTGGTAGGACAACCAAATCTAGAGAGAATATTAGTCTCAATAAATTTTATAATAACAGAATCATTGGCCTGCCTACAAGGTATGACTTTTATCCACTTAGTGAAATGGTCTATGGTAGTGAGAATCCATCTATGCTGGGCAGAAGATGGTGGATGGATTTCTCCTATGAAGTCAAGTCCCCACTGTTGAAAAGGAGCTTCAACCGTGATTGGATGCAGAGGTAGGGGTAGCAGTTTTATTTTGCCTTCAAAAAGTTGACATTTATGACAAGCTATGATCATCTTGTGCACATCACAAAAAAGAGTAGGCCAATAGAAACCAGCCCTCAAAATTTTGTTGGCTGTTGTCTTCTAGTACAAATGACCTCCACACTCTCCTTCATGGAACTGGTATTTAACCTTCTCTGCATAAACCTCGGGCAAACATTTAAGCAATACACCAATTGCATTTTTCCAATAAATACATCTATCTACAATGCAATAGTTTACAGCTTTTAACTTTAGGAACCTTGCCTTTGTTTTTTTCAAACCAGGAGGTGTATTCAAATTAAGAAAAACATAAACAATATCAACATACTAAGAGGAATTCATGAAATGGTCTTCAACAAAGGAAATTGAGAATTATTCTTGGTCATATAAAGCATTAATCATATTAATATCAAGAACTTCAAAATTGGATTCAACCATTAATCTAGCTAGACCTTGGCCTTTGATGAGTTTAGTGGGTTTTATCTCTAAATCATATTCAAGAATAACAGCAATCCACTTACCTCTCTTACCATCTAGGTCCTGTGTTAGAATGTCTTTAGCAACTGAGTTTGGGACAAAGGAAATGATGTGTGAGTGAAGAAGTATACCCTGAAGTCTTTCAATGCTTTAACCAAAGAAAAATCTTGCTTCTCCATAATGTTATACTTCAAAGGAGCATCGCTCAATGCCTTACTAAAGAATGCAATAGGCTACTCTTGTCCTTGTGGATTTTTCTATAGAAGGACAACAACTATGGTATGTTCTGATGCGAATGAAAAAATATAAAAATCTTTTGAAAAATCAAGACTTATTAGAACCGGTGTTTTGGTTAACGCTTGTTTCACCTGCACAAAGGATTTCTTTGCTTCCAAGGTCCATTTTACCCCTTGCTCCTTTTTCAACATGTTTGTGATATTCCTAAGGAGCTCAACGAGGTTGGGGATGAACCTTCTCAAAAATTTAATCTTTCCAATGAAAGATTGCAACTCCTTGATGTTTCGAGGATGAGAGATTTGCAATATGGCCTCAATCCTCTTCGAATCTATCTTAATACCCTCTTCTGAAATAATGTGCCCAAGAAGTTTACCTTCTTGGAGCCCAAATAGTGTCTTCTTAGGGTTTAAAGATATTCCAAACTTTTGCATTTCTCAAAAACTTTTATTAAGTGTGCTAAGTGCTCTTCATCTGTTTTTGAAAACACAGTGACATAATCAAGGTATATAATGATGAAGTAGCCCAATTCTTCCGAGACTGCTATGTCCATGGCTCTCTGAAAAGTTTCTCCAGCATTCATTAGACCAAAGGGCATTTTCACATACATGAAAGTGCCCCATGGTGTAGTAAAGGTTGTCTTTAATTGATCAGTAGGGTGAACTAAGATCTGATTGACACTTACTGGTCGCCATCAAGCAAAGAAATTCTTCTAGACCCTACCACCCTTTGTAAAATATGATCCATCTTAGGTAAAGGGTAGTTGTCTTTCAATGAAGCTTTGTTTAAGTCTCTAACGTCTATACAAAGCCTGATCTCCCCAGTTTTCTTCCTAACTGACACCAGATTAGATACCCACTCAGAATATCTAATAGGGACAATAATACCAGCTTCATACATTTTCATGATCTCCTTCTGAACCAAAGGCAACTGATCTGGGTTTATTGAGCTCATTTATATAGTAATGTTCTATCTCTCTATAAGTTTGCAAGTGTGGGATGTTTGGAATGATTTGGTAGATATAAATGAGCTCAAGTTTCTTAGCTTTACTGATGGAATCTTCCTCAGAGCAAGGTTTTTCTGTTTCCACATCTTTTGAAATCTCTATCGTTAGATTTTTCAATAATAACTATAGAAGGACTCTATCATCGAGTTTGGCTTTGAACAAGCTACGATGCCTCTACCATTCATGGAGATGGTCTGCTATGTGAATGGCAGGTGTTTATTTTAAATGAGTAAGGAACTTCATTCCCAAATCATGATGAATTGGGAGCTGGAAAAAGGTGAGGAATGTAGTGGCAAGGTCGTTGAAGGTTCCATGCAACGCAGAGGGCTGTTAGACATACCATTTCATTTCTTCCCCTGTAAGGGTGCGTTGAAATAGTCTTATCCAAATAGTATCATCTATGATACTATTCGACGAACACCATAGGTGGAAAGTCATAATATGATTTCCTAGATATTCCACTTGCTTACCTTAAAACTTTGGTATATTTGAAGGGAGCTTCGTGGGCATGGGTGGCCAGTTGGGGTTATGTTCAATTGGGTCGTTAACTTGGTCAGATCTAGAAGATTTAGTGATGTTAAAAAATGTAATGGATTATTGTTTGCCAGTGTAGTACTATGGTGTATGGGTATGTGTATGTGGTGGCCTTGCGAAGGTGCTTGCGAAATATTTCCTCGTGGCGTTCCCTAAGGGATGGTTTGGTGACTCCCTGGAGGGGTAGCAACCCTTTGACCTTGAGGGGTCATAGGAGGAGTTGAGTGTGGTGACTCTAGAGGGGTCTCCACTGGTATGGTGGTGGGAAACCCTTAGGGGGTTCCAATCAAATATGCCTCGATAAAGTATGATCTGCCAATGGCGGCAGTGTGACGTTCTCTACGCCTGAATGAAGGGAGGCCTGGCATTCTTCCCTCTAGTGGGGGGAGGTTTAAGAAACACCTAGATTGACGGGGTCCTGTTGGGTCCCCTATGGTGTCAATTCATGTAATATTGTTGGTATTTTTCATTTTGGAGGAAGGACGATTTCTATCACAGCAATAATATAATCACATGCATAAAAAAAAGTGAAAATGGAAAGATATTTTTTTCTCTTTAACTTTAAATTATGTGATCAATCAAGAAAAAAATGAGGTTTTTGTTTGTTTTGCATATGATGCAAAAAGAATATATGGACCTAATCATCCTCACACTCTCATTGTAACTGGGCCTTGCGAAGATATCTCCTGATGGGTACTAGGGAAAATATCCTAAAAAAGTTGGCACGCATTCCAGAAGCCGAAGAATCAATGAAGGTAATGGTATGATGATCGAGTGTTTCCTACACCGTCGCTTATAGGGAAAGGATGCCCTAGTTTTGGCCACTAAAGTACCATCGTCCCATGTGAGCATTCGAGTCTTGAGCCTCTTGGTAATAGGTTACCAATACCAAGCACTAGATGGTTCAAGTAGCCCCAAATAGTATTGCACTCACTAGGCCTCGACCTAACCCCCTATGAAATGGCTCTCTATAGTGCTCGGGTATTTTTTTGTGGGAGAATATACAGATTTGAAGCTCCCTAAAATGTCAACATATATATTTCAAAATGTATTATGACCACGATGGCTTATTGGATGCCTCCCCTCGGTGGTCCTAACCTGAACTATAAATTTCTTTAGTGACTCCTGTGGGGATAATTTAGTGAGTTAAAATTATTGTTGTTTTAAAGGGTATCAATTTTATTTAGGGTGTGATTTTGTGAAGTAAATGTAAGATAAGAACCAAGGTCCCAAAACACAGGGTTTCTTTTGGTTTGAAACTTACCAATGCTTCGTGTGTGTTTTTTGAGTGAAAAATCAAGAGTGTGATGATATTTTGATATGCGATGATCCTTTATAGTCCTCTTCTAATTACCCTACATGTGATTGTTCCTTGAAATGATTTTCATATTAGGGTTCGCTTACACTTTTCCTGATTAAACTATCTTGCACTAAAGGGGGATTGCAGTTCAAACTGTCTTAGGAAAGCTTTCATTTTCTTTCCCAATCTCCAAAAGAGGTGTAATGGTGCATAGATTACTCACTTTCTTTATCGACACTTTGATCCTAGTCTCGCATCTAATGAGAAAATTGAAATGACTTAACTAGTAAAAAGATGTGTGGATTTAGTGGGCCACTTAATTTTTTGACTAATTAAACTATGTGTTTTGTATTTCTATAAGAAAATAACTTGTTCAAAAAGCATGTGTGGATCAGGGACACTTTCTTCTCTCCCATTTAAGTTATGTGTAATTTGAAAATTTAAACTAAAATTACAAACACCTAATTGCTATGCTAATTGAGATTTATTGCAGCAATTAAGTGTCCTAAAAGTAGTAAAATGTAGAAAAACGGTGATGGCAAGTCATTAGGGGTTTCAAATGACCTTAAAAATGGACAGAAAATAGTGAAATTTGGCTTGTTGGTTTTCTGTGCGGGTTACCTTCCCACAGGCCCTAAGTGCACGTTTGTCAGAGCGTAATGCTCGCTACTATGCACAAATATATAAACAGGGAATGCCTAGATGTTTTGCTGCAGTTTAAACAGGTAGAATGACCTGCAAAAGGTAACCATAACTTAAGAAGAGGAATCCAGTATGGTCTCCATTCTTGTGGTGGTGTTTTTGCTACACTAATGTACCAAAACGCACCTCTCTAGCAGTTGGTTTCTACCTGCATAAGATCACAGAGAAAATGATGTTACCGTTAGTGAACGGACTAAACAATGTAAACAAAACTCAGAGGGTAATCTAAGCATACAATACTATCAACTAAAATATAAAATAAAATAGATACAAATGCTCAAATGGAGCAACAACCCAATAATACAAATGTAGAAATCTCCCTTTATTAGTTGTTGGTGGTATGAAGAATACAATTCTAAACTCTCTTGAAGTGAGTCCTTTGAGCTATGGAGCTCAAATACCCAAGACAAGGGAGGCTCATTTCCTCAAGTTCCCTGTAAGTACCTCCTCCCTCCCTCAAAAGGATGGTGATCACTATCATATGATGAAGCTCTCTCTTGGGCTAAGATGTTGGATTGTCAACATGTTAGTCTCTCCAATCCCTTTGTTGCTACACTTGAAAGTTGGTTTTATATGGATAAATTTTTCCAGCATAACAATGTGTCTCATTTTTCGCTTCCCATGGCCAGTTTATATAGAAATTTTTTGAACTCTCCTCCCTCTCTTGGCCCAAGACTGATAATGAACTGGCAAGAGATTCCTTTGGGGGTTGCATGACTCCTCAAGGTGGCTTAAATCCGGCTGTCCTTGACTATAATTGATAGATAATAATATTTTCCAAGTGTGTCAAGTGGTCTCGGATGGTGACTTTTCGCCATCCCCAGGACCGTGCAGCTATCGAAGGAATAAGCGTGTTGTGCACAAAAAGCCTTTGATGTCAGTGCATTGTCCATAAATTTCTAACTGAACATTAGGAATATATAAATTTTGTCCTTCATAATGTATTTACTCTTTGAAAATATTTGTCTTTACCTTCTTCTTGACATTTTTCTAATGATTTTTTCCTGTACGATTTTATGGTGTTAACACTTTGTAAGGTAAAATGGGTCTTAACACAAAATAGGTTTTTCTAATGTCTCTTCAAGTTATGAGTTAGTATTCACATGTAAACTTAGCATGAGAAACATAATGTCACTTAACTTATATAGGCATCATGAAGAGCATAAACAAAATATTTGGTGGTAGAGTTCACCCCTCCTAAGCTACATCTCTAGGCCTGCCAACATAGCTAGATCGCTCCATATATATTCAGTATAGAAAGGAGTAAATAAATTTTGTTGATAAAAACATGTGGTTATTACCCCTACAAGGTAATTTTCTTCTGCAAATAACTCTCACATAAAGAAGCAGCACAGTGCATCTCCTACAAAGATCCTATACTCCAACTAAAAATAGCTTACATGAGCATATGAGCACTTTAATTCCACATTGAATAACATAAACAAAAATTCCCTCAACATGACATAATGAGAAAAGTAAACCTAAGTTGAACCCTACAAATAACATTTGATGCTTTAGACTTTTGAAGGTGATAAAACCCCTAAAAGTCCTTCTCCATGCTTCTAAGACTGCTTTAAAAACCTGATTGGTCCATACACCCTTGGTATTCAACTTGCAAAGCAAACCTCCTTATATGTGCTCAAATCAGAAAATAGAGTTCACCATTGGATCCAGAATGTCTAAAAACCCCTAGATAGACTCTTCGTGAGCTCAATTTGGTCAAAAAAACAAAAATATATGGCTCCAAAGCTCTCCTGTGAGTTTTACTATTAACTATCCTACAAATTAGACCAACAGTCTAACTATCCTACGAATCTACCCTATTTTTCACTGATGGAGCAACATTTTCACCTTATGCCAGTGTATTTTGTTAGATAGTTAAATTTTCTAATGATCCCTTAAGGTCAAAATTTCAGGCCATATGGCCACATAAGGCTGTGGACTGGGCCTTAACGCCCACCCGTGCTGGCCTAGCCCTTAAACAAAGGCCATGTGGTCACGTACGGTGCCACAGGACCAAGGGTTGGGATAACATCTTGCCCTTCCTATCAGGCCCCTTTAACTCCTAGAGCGCATTATTATGGGTGGTGAAAATACCTTGGGTTGGCCCCCTTCCGGAGCACCCTTGCATTGGGCCACTTTTCTCCATGCATTAGTCATGTGTGGTGGCATATGCCCACGAGGCTGAAGCTTAACATACGCCCTCCACACTAGCGCCTTCCAATGGCTCCTTCTGCTATTGTGCTGAGGAAATATGGTTACACTATGACTGACGGTTAGTCCAAACCCCGCGCCCCTCCTTCCTTCTACCCTGTGGACATATGGGAGTGGATACAACCGGGGGCTGAGGCTGGCAGCCCGGCCCCTTCCCCCAACGAGTGCCAATGTAAAACTTAAATAGTGTTTCAATCCATAGGTTTATAAGAACCACCGCTAACACACTTAGTAGAGCACTGCATTGTGAAGTCAGAGGTCGGGGGTTCGAACCATCCAGACTGCAGTCCTACCATACACAAAATTTTGAACTGTTTCGGGGTGCGACATGGCAGCCCATGACTGGGCCACATGGCACCATTTCATTGATCCATGGAGAAACACAATCAACCAATAAAATTTGACCTCCAATTGATGAACAAAAGAAGGAAAAGTGTCAGCATGTGGTTGGTCCAAGGTACACATATTCACCCTTGCTGACTCAATTGTACGATCACCCAGTCAACATACGTGCTAAAAATTTTAGTTGTTGAGCCAAATGGTAAGCACGTGATAACTTGAGCATACGGTGTCAGATTGAGGTGAAATTAATTTCGTTGGATTCATAACAACGAGCTCTTTGACTTTCCATTGGTTTCAATACTTTCTGGGCACTTCATTTTTGAGCTAAAAAATGATCACTTTATCATTGTATGTGTGGTCATAAGCTAATATTGTCTTTAGAGAAAGGTTTGAGAGCCATTTCAATTTTGTTTCAGTTGTTGTATGTTATGTCTTGTAGCCATCTATGGGATTTTAGATCCATTATGGAGCCATGTAATGTCATGTATCATTCTTGAGTCTTGGGTGGAATCACATTTCAGCCTTGAAGATGCATTGTATATTCACTTTCTATCATTCTTGTTGCCATGTAATAGGCCTATGAAGCCTTGCATTTTCATTGAAAATATTTTTGGATCATAGTCCTTAGTTCTCTAGCCTATTGCATGCGGCAAGGACAAAATTAGTTTTTCGTAAGTATTATGTCCAACATTCAGCGAGGGAGTATTGATGACCACATTATTTTGTTCGTAATATGTTGCTTCCCAGACTATGCTTTTATTGTGTTATCGTTGCTTGATATTATAATGCTCATGGGGAGCATGTTTTGCATGGGCTTGCTAATCAGATGGATTCTATGTTACTTCTTGTGGGAGCATGGTTGGTTACATGTATGGTGCTACTATGTTTTCATGAGATCAATGCATATTTTTGCTACTTAGAGGCATTATTATTGTTGCTTGATGTTACTGATGATGAGTATGTTGTTGGTGATCACTATGGAGAGAGTATTGTTGTTCATGGTATATTTTTTTTTATACATATGTTGTTGTTGAGTTGAGTGTTGTTGTTGTTGTTGGTGCATATGAGGTGTTGCTATTGTTGAGACTCCTGCTATTGCTAGTTATTTTTTCTACTAATGTGTTGTTGTTGATGGTTATGCTGCTACCTAGGAGGATGTGTTGTTGATATCCCCTCTATGATATGAACAATTTAAACTTTGAAACGGGAACATAAACGAGTACCCATTTTGTTTAGGTAGAAAAAAATAATCCGATTTTGAAAAGTGCTCACCCAGAATACACTTTGTTTTTTAGGAAAATGTTTTCGACACTTTAAATTTTTTTATGCATCAAGTTTTTTTTTTTTTTTAAATGTTAGTGATTTTCATGTTGAATTTAAAAAGTGTTGGTGCAACATCAACCCCTTTTTTTAGAGGACTCATTCTTGAAACTTTAAATTTTCTATTGTATTAAGTGTCAATATATTTTTTTAAATGTTGATGATTTTCATAAATATTTTGAAAAACATCAACATTTATTTTTTAAAGACATTTTTGACACTTTAAATGTTCTTATGTCCTAGGTATATACATCTTTTTTAAATGTTGATTATTTAACAAATTTTCATGTTGTCTTATGTCTCTTAGTGCTTTTCGTCCTAAGATATTAGTTTTTTAAGGGCTTTTCAAACATGTGTTTTTTTGTTTTTCTTGACAATATTTTGTTATAATAAAATTTTAGTTTTTTTTACAAGATTAAAAAAAATAATAATAATAACATTAAAAATAAGTAAAAAAAACAAATATAAAATTGTATATGAAAAGACAAAAAAAACATTAAAAATGTTAAAAAATAAATTTACTAGAAAAAATAAATAAATAAATAAAGATTAACAAAAAAAAAAAGGAACAATTTCACATAATTTAAAAAACAAAAACAAAAACAAAACAAAACCATTATTTTTTTTAAAAAACCTTAAATTTAAATTAAAAACATACAAAAAATTATAATAAAAAATAAAAACATATAATTAAAAATTAATTAATTAATTAATTAAAAAATAATAATACTAATAATTAGAAAAAAAACATGGTATAAAATTAAATTAAAAATTCTAAAAAATAATTAAAATTTAACAAAATTTATTAAAAAAAAAAAAAAAAAAAAAATTGAAAAACTATAACTAAAAATAAAATTAAAAAATAAAAACATATATATATATATATATATATATATATATATATATAGATTAGGCTTCCCAGCCCAGCACGCAACTCCCACGGCCGCCCAGCCTGGCGGCCGAGTGGCCCTGGGCTGGCAGGTCGATTCTGAGAATCAGCCTGCCAGCCCACGGCCACTCTGCTGTCGGGCTAGGCAGAGTATTTTTTTATTTTTTTTCTTAACTTTTTCTCAGTTATAGTTTTTCAATTTTTTTATAATTTTTTTTTTAATAATTTTTTTTTTTTTTTTAAATAATTTGTTTATGTTTTAAGGTTTAATTTGTTTATTATAATTTTATTATAATTTGTTTTATGTTTTAAATTTAAGGTTTTTTTTAATTATTTAAAATTATTGTATTTTTTTGTTTTTTTTTAATCTTCTATTTTTTTTTAATTATGTGTGTTTTGAAATATGTTTTTGTATTATTATTATTATTATTATTATTATTTTAAGTTAATTTTGTGTTTTTGGTAATTTTGTATGTTTCATTTCTCTTTTGTCATTTTCATATATATTTTTATATTTGTATTATTTTCTATGATGTTATATTTGTTTTTTTTTTCATGTTTTTGAATTTTTTTTATGTTCTAATAATTTCGATAGAAGTGTGTAGCTAGTTCCAGTTGTTATGCGGAATTATGGAATACAGATAAAACACATTCCCTAAATGTGGTGCTATTCATTTAGAACAACATATCAAAGACTTTGTAGACACTTTTCCTAAGAATAAATGGACAAACAGAAAGATGGAAAAACTTACTTGGAGTCCAAGCGCTTCCTATTCTCCTTTTGTTGCTCTTGATGCAGCTTCTAATCCAACTTTGATCGCCAGACTAGCTCCTGTAAGTATGAACACTAAACAGCAAAGAGATTGCAATATACAGATGGTTATTTAACTTAATGAGTTAAATCAATGAAACATGAAACATATACATCTTCTCAGAATCCATAATATGAAAGATAGAAGCTTATAAAGATACATATGTGGGAAAATGAGTAGCAATATTTATTAATGGATAGAAGGAAGAGGTTACAACCAGCGATTGATTTTATGTCACCAACTCCAGCATCATCCCAGCCTCATCACAATGAACATCTCTCCAGCAATATATCACTCAAATCAAATACTCAATTGAGAATTCAACAGCATTTCTTTACCAAGTTTCTTCCTTCTCAAGCACTAGGATCTATGCTCAATTCATAGATCAGTTGAAGGTAGTTTCACAATCAATGACTTTCTAATAATAGGCAAGACATGTTCCCAAGCTTAAAGGTGTTAGATGGACACATGGATTCGAAGTTTGACACATATGGACTCTTCTAGAAGGCACTGGCCATGTGGAGATTCCGGAACAATGATCATTTCGCTCCCAATTGACCAACGTACTCTTGAATGTCAAGAAGTGCTTTGCAGATCACCCTTGAATGGAGGTAATTTCATATGAAAATTAGTTAGTCCCTTGAGAGGTTGCATTGGTGAGCTCATAGGTGATATAACATCTACTTCAAACCTTGGAAACCTTGCAATGGAAGTCATGGATGACTTGTTCTTGTTCTTTGTCTTAGGGCATGTAGCAAATGAAATGATAGGGGATGATAGACCTTATTCATTGGTTCTGGGGATGATGTCCAGTTTAAGCAGGCCATTGGGAATGGTGCCCAAATTGACCTATAATAGATTGCCCCCTAAAGCATGAAGTCAGAATAATAACAATATTTTTTGAATGAATTGCTTTACACTATGATGGGCTGGAACTGAAGCGGAGTGGCGACCTGCATCAATCTTACAATACATTACATCATGATATATCCTCTTTATGACGAATTTTTGAGGGAAGTCATTCCCATTCTCAACACATAAACTATCTAATAACATGTACATAGTGCGGAAAGTCGTCTACATTGGAATGTTACCCAATACAGACATGCCTATAGATATATGCCCATGTTTGGATGACGATCTGTATGTAAGGTCACCGTATAGATGACGTGCACAACAATCCTGAAATCGTAGCCCAAATGGCTGAAACTAGATCTGGGGTCTTCTTATCTCATTCACTTGATCGTTTGGGTACAAATCTAGCTATGCAAATATATGATTTGTAGCCGAACATGGTAAGACATCGTTTGATTACCAGCCAATGATGTGAGTTATTAACAAACGCGAGAGAACCACCATTGATGTTAATGGCCCTCAAGGTACTGCAGTACATTTCGTAAGGCGATAATAGATGATTTGATGTCACACACCAAACAAAATCTTTCGGTCAAAAGTATGGAAGCGAGGATCTTGTTGATGTTGTAACAAGCCTCATGGTACTGGAAGATGATGTTTCTAAGTAAACTTCTTGGATGGTGATTTGGCGTCGACAGAAAGCCACTTTATTGCGAAAAGGGAGTTACGGATTTTAGAGACAAAATATGACTTGATATAGCAATGTTCATGGATGACTGTCATGAGAATGAAGGTTTATGGGTATTGCGGAAGGATGAGTATTCACTGGATGAATTCTCTTGAACATATCGATGACACTTGGCAGCATTGACCCAAAACTGAAGTGAAGGTATGAATGAACCATCAAGAAGATTACCCAACCCAAACAGTCATGGTGATGGAGTGAAGTGTCATGTTCAAGAGCGACCTGCTACCATAAAAACTTTTGTTCACTTTCCCAAATTTTCCTCGGTCATTTTTCGACTAGTACCTATTTATTTTTTAACAAGCTTGAGGAGGATAACATATGCTTGATCTATAATTCAACCCTTTGGGCGAATAATGTATCGCTATTTAATAATTTAATGAGTATAGTGATGAATGAAATTCGATTCTTTCCATGATCAACAAGCCCGTTGCTACTTTATGTTTTAACGAGCCTAACGATAGTGAAAGCTCGGTCCTTTTTCATATTTAGAGAGTTTGAAAAAGAGGACGAAAGAAAACTCCATAAATACTTTTTTGTAAAGTTGTCGCTCAGATCCAAAAAAGTAAAATAATATCTGAGAGAACCTCCTAGCCATGTTCGACTAAGGCATTCCTTTTTCGTAAATAATATATCTCAGTCTGGAAAAGGGTTAAACTTCTACTAAGTAGATATCAATTCATTTACTTTTACGAGCTCAAAAAGACAAGTGCTCGGCAATATTTTCACATTATCGGAGTCTAATAAGAGCTAAAAGAAGACTCCAGGGATTCCTTTTTCGCTGTTATCGAACCTTGAAAAAGACATAAAATTGTGCTTCAAATCCTTTTTTATTTTTATCAAAGCTTTAAAAATAAGGATAAAAGTATGCTTTGTGGTCAAACCATTCTTGAAATAAAGTTGCGTGACTAATCTATTCATGAGTTGTAAAACATGTTCATAACAACATCAAATTGATTAAAAATATATGTTTCATGATAAAAATAGAATAAAACCATATTCATAGAATAAATATGATTTGAAAATAATCAAATGACTAATTAAAAGAGTTTTACTATTCATTTTTACCATTTGAAAGTTGCCATTGCATTTTGGAGCTCTGGACCTATTTTTGCCCCCGAACTTCAGTCATTGATTGCGATTGATTCTGTGGATGGTTTTCATCATTGTTGGATCCAGGTTGGTTCCATAAACCCTCTCTTTCTTTTAGTAGTCATCTAATTTCATTTCACTACAAATTTTTAGGGATTTGGGCCCATTAGGGTAAATTATTTTTCCAAAGAGGGCAACACACCCTTGAGCATCGAAATTTGTGTTGTGAAGCACCTAAATTGAAGCCTAGCTGCATATGCAATGCACTTTCCCTTGTTCAAGACCGCGTTGGGCGCAATTCACATTCTTGATTCTTGTATTGTACCCAAAATTTGCCTATTTTTTTGCATAAAGAGGAGCCTAATGAGTCTTATGGTTATGTTTCAGGATTTCATTGGACCAGATGACGATTACTTGGAGAGAAAGAGAGCATGAAGAACAAAATATAATTTCCCTAAATGATCTGGGTACAGTAAGATCCCTAAGATATTGTGGGTTATTAAATTACTTCCGCTTGTCAGGGATGAGGCAAAAAATAGAACTCTTGGAGTTCCTAGTTCGAGCATGGGATCCGGCTATTAAGGTGATGCAGGGGCATTAGGCTCAAAAGTTACTTTGTACATAAGTAGACATAGGGGGTCCCATGTTCTTTAAATTTCTTGTAAATATTAAATAAATTTGGTAGGGAATTGTAATCATTCTCAAGTCATTTTGAGAACATGAGAAATTGGTTAAGATAGGAATACAAAGAGTCAGTTTAGGATTAGTTCAGTTATTGAGTCTGATTTTAGGAATTGGGAATGCTAAGAGTTGTTGAACTGTTTGGAGACCTGAATCGATTCAGGTCATCCTTGTGGTATAGATGTAATCCTGAAGAGTTTATATGAGGGAGAGAGTTAGAGGTAGAGAACTTCTTCAGCAACAGAGTAGGAGGATAATGGCCACTGAACTGAATATCTGGCCTGTCATGAGTTTGTAAGCGATTGCTTTTGAGATTGATCGCCTGTATATATATATATATATTTATGGAAGAACTGTCTTTGAATTAAGTGTGTCTGGATGGGATTAAACCCTGTTTGAATGTCTTCGAATTTCAATGGTTACCTTTGGATACGTATAAAAGAATTGTGTTTGAATTCTGTGAGAAGGGCATTGTTGAGTTAATTGATGTGTGAATAACTTCTGTATCTTGAAACCAATTGTATAAGAATGTGTAAATATGTACTCTGCAATTTGAGATTGTATGTGCCTTGACTGAACTGATTTCTGCGTAATTAAACCGACGTGAAGTGTAAGAACCATCACGAATAGACTCTGCAGAGATGTTAGAGTCTCGGACTTGAACTATAGTTGGAAGGTTTCAGAGAACCGTGTGTGTATAAACTGATGGGTTAGCGTCGAGGAATGGTGGATGACTGTCGTGTAGCCAAACGAGATCACGCTGCAATCAAACCATTGATCGAATTGGACTGGGCGAAGTCGGATGGTGGTAATAGAACAGTGCTCGATGGAACCTTAAGTGAAAGGCGGAGGAACCTCAGCGCAATAGAATAGAGCGTTGATGGAGTTAAATGGAACCTGGAGCATGGAAAGAGTGGAACCTTGAAGGCGGAACCTTGCGAGAGTAAAAAGTAAGGATGGGTTCTGGTATTGATCGCACCACCTTTGTGATGATAGCGGTATTTAGGAAATCAGAGTGATTCCACAGAATTGGTGACGCATGTCCTTGAGCAGCGTGGAAAAACCGCTTCCATAGCGCGCCATCGCGCGTTATTGTTCGTGCAAGTAACCCGTGCGCTATCCGTTCGATCAGATGTTGCGGCGCAATGGAATACGAGCCCTCTGATCGGGTCGATGGTTAGTCGCTATCGTTCGTGCACATAAGCCACACGAGATTTGATTAGGGCCGTCGGATCATCTGAAGCCAAGCGACGTGCTCTCCGCCATTGGATGGAGACGATCGTTAGTGCTGGGCCCCAGTTTAAATTATATTGCTCGTTGTTAAGGTCTGTGGGTTTAACAAAGGTATGAAATTTATAGGTGGCAGCCAGTACTTTATGGATGTCGGGTTATTTGTATTAGCGAATGTGCATATATATATGTATTGAGTGCGCATGTAAAGAGATGGTATTATCACGATTTGAGCATAGGATAGAGATGGCACCTCTGCCAACGGCATCATATGAAATATCTGATGCAATGAACATGATTTAATATATGCGTCTGCCGAGGGATAACATAAGGGCTTGGAATTAATATCTCAAATCTCAGAGATTTGAGATATTAACACTCTCAGATGTAAGTGTTGAATTTGCTAGCCTAGAATAAAGGAAGGTTGTGAGATTTCCGGATTGGGGAGATGATTGGGCATGAAATTTTGAATGCAATTGTACACACAGCTTTGTTAAAAATTTGAGAAAAACAGGACTGTGGATGACCCCGCTATCATGTGGTATCAGAGCTTTAGGAATAGCTCTTTTTGAAAATTCCAAGTTTGGTGAATGCAAGGAAACCAGACTTATGGAAAATGATAAGATTGCAACCTACAGAGATATAGTGAAGGTGATTGTAGAATTGCAGAGTCCAATTGGAGGACAAGAGTTTTGAAGACTATATATTTGAAGAAGGAATATCAGGCAGCAAAGTACACATAATCATAGTGAATAGGATTTTCAGGATGAGTGGAGGATGGGATCATGATCTTGCAGGTAATTAACTTTAATCTGATTGAATTTGTAATTGCAGAATTATGGTTGCGGAAAATTGAAGACAGAGTTTGATGGTGAAGGTAATGAGCCTGGTATTCAGCTGAAGGCTGGATAAAGGGGACATTTGTAGTGTTCGCAAGAGAAATGAGCAGTGTTTAACTCTGGTTGGAGGATTTTTTGTAGAAATCAGAGTGCATACAATTGAAGACATCTCAGAAAAAGTAGATCACAGCTTTGAGAGCAGTGATAAATAATCCCGAGGGATTCTGAGTGAAGAAAGAGTGTGGCAAAACCTGGAAGATTCCCAACTCAGGTTGGATGACAGAAGAAAAGAGGTGTTCTTGAGAGAAGTTTCAGAGTGAAGCCTAGTGAGCAAAAGAGAGTGCTCAGAAGGTTGTAGAGAGAGGGGACCAGTACTTTCCAAAAGCTGGATCCAGAGGGAAGGATTGGTGAGGTGAGTTGCAGCAAGAGAGATTGTTGTTGCATAGGCTTAGTGCAGCTTGTGAGTGAAGAAATCCTAGAGAATAAAATGTCTACTGAGAGCCATAGAAGAGAATGCAGAGATTGCAGAGGTTCTGAGAGAGGCCACAACAGAAGAAGGAAAGAAGATGCCAAAGAAAATGGCATGAAGAATAAATCCATAGATGAAGAATGGCAGAAATAATTAGTTGAGATCAGGGAAGAGTTCAATATATTGAAACTGAGGATAAAATAAAGCCAGAGAGTTGGTTGGCTCATGAGGAAGAATGTGAAATGGAAACCATTATAGTTGAGGATGAGGCAGAAGAATATTTCCTTGTTGAGAGAAGAAATCAGAGCAGCTGAGTTGAAAGAAGAAATTTCTGCTTGTGAAGTAGAATAGAGCACAGATGAAGAGTGGAGACCTGCAGGAGATCTTGTGAGACATAGTGAGGACTTGAGGCAGCAAGAATCTTGTCTTGCTAAGGAGGAAATCATTGAGGAATTCCTGAGTTATTGGACAAGTCCAGATGATGTAGTGACTTTTGTTCTTGAGTCTAAAAAATGTGAAGTGATGGCAAACTCCACAGAGGAAGAAGAACCCAGAGTTATTGAGGCAAGGATGGGAATTGAAGATCCCATGTGAAGACCTGTTCAAGAATAAGTGCTTGAGGGTGTTGTGTAACCAACTCCAAAAATAGAAGAAATGAGATATCAACGCCTTAGAAATAAGCCTATTCGAGGGGGCAA